>JANHJO010005553.1:85549-100278 GCA_032468235.1 Pseudoxyrhopus heterurus | reverse complement strand
CCTCAGAAGGATGGAAGGCTGAGTCGACCTTGAGCCTGGTGGGATTCGAACTGCTAAATTGCAGGCAGCTGGGAGCTAAATACTTAATTACTTAAGTACAGCGTTCTTACCCACTGCACCACTCAAGGCTCTTATATATTATAACAGATGGGTTGTAATTGTAACAAGCAATTTTTTGTAAGTTTCATTTTTAATTCTTTGTGCAGAAGGTTTCACTGAAAACCATCCTGCATGTTTCAGTTTTATATTACTGGACCCCTGAGGTAGAATATAAGCAAAAATAATGTATTTACATAATAGGACAAATAGGATAGTAATAGGATATGAGATTTTTTTATTCTGAATAATGTTCTTGTACAATCATTGCCTGTACATCTAGAATGTACATTCTGATTTTGCATTATAGTAAAATTACAGTAGAAATGGAAGTTTGATTTTACAACTGTTTGTCAGAAACTAGTATTCCTTTGGAAGTTGGAAACATTTCAAAATATTTTATGATTAAAGTCTTATTATTTTTACTATTATTACTTATTATTTATTATATTTATTGATCCTCATCTTTCCACAGGATAACTTAATTTTATGATTAAAATGTATTCTTTCAACAGGTCTATTCTGTTTACACAACCAAAAAATGGATTCAGAAGACCAGCACTGAAAACTGGCACTAAGCTACACAAAAGCAGTTTGACTCCTCCAGTTAAGGACCTGGATTTTCATGAATCTTCCCGTTCACTAAAGAAGCTAGTGAAACCTTTCTTCTTTACAATTGGGGTAATAATTTGTTGATAATTCCATGTTGCTGCCAACTGCTGCAGTTGGCAGCAGTTCTGGTGAATGAATATTTAGAAATATTTATAATCCTGTAGTGTTGTGAGCTACAAGGTCACCTAAGCTTCCTCAAGTTCTATTAATAGGTAAAGAGCTTATGGTTAAACAGAAACCTTAAAATGATATACTGTGTCATGTCTTTTTTCAATACCATGAACCAACTACCATTGTCCTTGGAAGAAATTTATGAACATTGGCTCAATATGTTCAGTAAAAATATGAAATATACACCATTTGAAGTGTTTTGTTTTAACCAGAGTTTGTTTATTAGTGAAACTTACATGAGGTCTGAATACATTGTAAGTTACAGTACTACAGAATAACAGCTGGTACAAAGGGTTCACAAATTTTCTGTCACTACAGAATATAATTTGTATTAACAATACTGTGTATCAAATAATATGCTCAGAATTTCTGTAGAAGATAATGCTTGTTTAGACAGTCTACTGCAGCAATATGGACAATGTAGGTGCATTTTCAGAGTATATAAATGTGAAAGTCACAGGGTTGTTCTTTTAATCTAAAGCCCCTAGAGGCAATTCTTTGAGTTCAAAGTTCGTGTATTCTCTTAATCATTGATTGTAGATGTTACAATGCAATTAGATAGACTTTTGTAGCTTAATTTGTAATATTCCCATTGTAGCATTAGTATGTCTACTATTGTCTCCATCTTAATGAATCATGTTTGTCTGAAACTTTGATTAAACCTTATCCCTACCATTATTTAGTTTTCAGGCTGTGCTTTTGGAACAGCTGCTATTTGGCAATATGAACATCTCAGAACCAAGTTCCAAAACTATTTTGAAAATGCTCAAGCAGACTGGCTGGATAGAATACAACCACAGAAAGGAGTCCGCTTCAGAAAGCAGGTAGAAACATTTTACTCTGTATTCTAATAGTTTCTTCCTGTTCTGTATTACACAGTTATGATTGAACATATTTCAGGAAGATAAATAATTCCCCAGCCAAAATAGCTATGGATTATCATAGGTAGTCTAATACATCTGAATGATGTTGGATTTGGAAAAGCTATAATAGAATATTGCTATTACTGTTATTAAGAATACAGTCATTATTGCAGGTACTCTTTTAATTTTTTCCTCTTGTGCAGTAATATTCAGGAAATGTTGTGGATCAACATATCTCAAGAGTCAACATGAGGAAAATATATAAAGTATTTGATATTAAGATAGTTGCACCTGTTAGCTTGCTTGCATTCAGTGATGGAAAGAAATGTATTTTAAAGGACTAGAATTAGTTCAGTCATCAGAATATCAGATATGACTGCAATATTTTTGTAAAGTAATATGGTTGTTTTATTTTATACTAGTTCTAGGTTCTCCATTACAATTTCTGTTGTAGATAACAAATCACAAAAATAAATATGAGGTGGTTGAGAAAAAAGCCCGTAGGAAGAAAGTAGGTGAAAGTGACTTTTGTTATGTCTGGTGACCTAGAGATTTCCTCTATTATTTTTTCATATCTCATTTGGCTGTCCTATTGCATATTTTCTGTTGCTTCATTTCCTGTTTGATACTTCACGTTTCATGCTCAGTCAACCATATTCACAAAAAATTGTTAATTTGCAAACCATGATTCATTTGGATATATCTCTACATATGTGCAAGGAGACATACACACCATTTTAAATTTGTTACATGAATTATATAGTTCATTACATTGGTATTTCATCATGTTTTAGTCCTTCTGGCTCATCCAGGATTTCTCCTTCAGTTAGGGGACTTCCTTAGTTGAGGAAGTCTAGTATCATGTAAAGCTGAGGAAGAAAGCTCCATTTACAAAATTCAGTGGAGAAATGTTCCTTGAGCAAAAGTATTTCCAAAAGATTATTTATAGAGGTGAATGTTCCATCCTTTAATAAGACAGCATTATAAAAATTGAGTGCTGAATTGTGGGGCCAATTTCCCTTTTTGTAGGCGAATCGGTATCCAAGAAGTAGTACGTTTTATTTATGTTTCACATTTCTGAACTGCCCATCTCCCTCAAATAGATATCCTACAAGAGATCTTTAGAAGTATATAGCTAGGGCTTATTTTTTTTTCCTTTTTAAAGTTTTATAAGACAATGGTGTTTTGGTAAATAAGGAAGCAAGTTCTCAGTGTTGATTCTTGATTTTCTTTTATCCCATTACAATAATATAATTGATGAACTGATAATGTACCAGAATGTGAGAGTCTGAAGTTTATTTTGGATGGTTACTTCAAGCAGATGTTATTTCTTTTTAAAATAGCCATATTAATAAGAATTGGCATAGATTTGTTTATTTTATACACCTATGGAAAAAGATAGATTGTGATAATTTTTGAAAGATGATAGATTTTTAAAAATGAAATCATCCTGTATTTGGGTATGTACTATAATAAGAGTTTATTTTGTTTAAAAGCTTAATTTCTTAAATATTTCTTTATTTGAAAAACTTGCATAATGAAAGAGATCAATTAAATTTAAACTGCTTTGAAATACTGTGTATATTACAGCTTAATACCTTCCATAATATCAGCTTCCTTATAATCATTATCTGTTGTAATCCAGTTGATCAGGAGGTTATTAGATTGGGGAAGGCTGTTTTATTGAAGTATCAGAATAACAATATTGCTGGTTCTCTTTCAGATTAATCTTTGGTGGAACAGTCTTAGCAACGGGCAACGGGCTGTGTCAGGTTTGTGTTAGCTTACAAGTATTAGACATTCTCAGGAAGAGAAATGAGGCAAACAGGTACAGTATGTTACTGGATGGCTTTCATACCATGCTTACAAATTAATACACATAAGGTAGTCATGTCCAGTATATATTTAGATTTTCCATGTAATTTACTCTGTTTTAATGATATAGTAGTTAACGATTAGATTGGCAGGTTTTAATGAGATATAACATTTTGTTCAACTCAGATCATTCCATCTATAGAATCGATAATATTGGCCTGTTCCTCTTTCTTACTGTAGAAACATGATTCAGTTCACACAAGATGTCATTTTTTGTTATTATTATTTGACTTGCATAGAAAGTAGTATGTATTAGGATGTTGCAAGAAATTCATTTGATTTATTAACTCTGTGTGTCAAAATAATATATATATATATCATATTTATCCATAGGAAGACATGTCTTTCTCTCAGTTAGTTACCTATGACTTGCATTATTCTCTTCAGAAAAATGTTCAGAAAGATGAGAAATCAAATGGCTGCAAAAACCTGGTTACCTTTGAAAATTTCCCAAAAGATTAGTCATAATGGATTAGTTATATGGGTTGCTTGCTTAATAAATGTAACCCTCTTTGTAAGGCCTAATCAGTACTACTTCTTTCATCCCGTTTTATTTTCTTCTCAATGCAGTTTTTCTTCATTTTGTCTTACTTTCATTCCGTTTCTGCTGGAAAAGAAGGAGTTGTTTTTAAGGATGTTTTTTTTTTATCTATAAGAGATTTTATATAAATCTATTTTCTATTTTTCAGTCAATGTTTTAATTACTTGCTATTAATTCAATACACTTTTTATTTTTCTGCCCCCTTTTCCAGTGTGATTTCTGCACACAATATATGTGCCATATCTGTATACAAGAGTACCAAATGCACAGATTTATTGGACAGGTGGGAAAAAATCTACACGATTGTTTTCAGTAGATTTGGCAATCCTAAAATGATAAATTGGAGAAGATGGGTATTGCACATGATTTTTTTTTGTTTCTGTTTATTTCATTTCTGTTTATTCTTTGGATATTTTCAAAGAATTTTTCTTTTGGATAAATATGGTATAAGTGAAATAAGCAACTGTTGTATATTTTAGGAAGGGGAATAGAACTCACTAGACAACCTGTGAGTTATTTCACAGATATTTATTTACCTAAACAGAAACACAAAGCAGTGGGAGCAAACATTGTCTTTCCTTGTAGGAAGCAGGGAATGTTAGAAATGGCGATCACATGATTGTGGCTGATTGCAGTGGTGCAGTAGCACTGAAGCAGTCACACATTTGCCAAATTTTAATACCATGGGAATCATGGGTCCTGGATTTTGGACCAATGAGTGAGCCTATTTGAAATAGCTCAAAACTTCTTGCCCTGTGATGCACCCATTTCTAGATATGCAGTCTTTTCACTACCTCACTGTTTCTTCAATTGTTACAAATAAAAGTAGGAATATATGGAGATACCTTATATTTTCTGTATTATCTATTTACTTAAGTAGTTCTGTAAAACAATTACCATATGGGTATATGAATAAGGATTAAAATTGTCTATTGAAAGAAAGAGAATGACAGCCTGATTTAGGGTGATTTCATATTTAAAATGACTTTTTGCATTATGTAATTACTGCATAATATAAGATAATTATGTTCTGACCTGTATTTGCAATAACTTACTTTTAGCCTTATAAACACTAAAAATAGAAACATTTTCTTTTTTATCAGTAAAATTTTCTTTTATTCACAGGTATAATAGCTGCAAATGTATTAGTATTCTGCTTATGGCGAATACCTGCTTTGAGCCGGATAATGGTCACATATTTCACGTCTAACCCAGCTTCTCGTGAGTATAATATAATGCATGTAAAATTATATAGCTTCTTGCTGCCTTGCATTTTTAATATGGAATAATATTTGGCTTGAGTCACAGAAATAATCTTGTTTCCTTTTGTGTAAACAGCTTACAATATGAGATAATGTATCTTCACAGTTTTATCATAAGTATCTTATGATAAATGTTACCACTCTAACGTGGACAATATAAGATAAATGATACCTTAATAATATGTCATCTTGGAAATAGAGAAAAAGTATCATAGAATCTGTTCCAATACAAGCTGATTGCATTGATAAGATTCACTAGGACTAGGCCAATGAGCAAGGACTAAAGAGATAACTGTTCTGAGATTCTGAGGCTCAAGGAAACTCACTCATAATTGGAGATGATACTATATTTCATTTTTTTAGATCTGGCACTGTTTGAAGTTAAATAGCATATAGTTGTTATTGCCTTATGGGCAGATCAGTTAATTGTAATTACAGTAATATGTTGCTCATTAAAATTCCAAAAAACTTATAATTGGTCTTTTACAGCTTCTGGGAATAAATATTAATGGCCTGCATTCTGACTATAGTAATATACCAAATGTAGAATGCAGAGAACATTCTGTTATCAATGCATTGTAAGAAGTATATTGTAACCAAATGTGTGTGCTACCTTATAATAGGAGAATTGTTCTCTTGATACTGGAGTCTAGTTCTGATCATCATCAGCTGTGCCACTAATCTTTTCAAAAATTTCTATAGCTGAATATTGAAAACTGACTTATAGCAAGTCTGTTTTCTTTTGCCTAGTTTCTTAACAGTTCAACTTATAAATATCCAGAAATAAAATGCTTAAACTATCTAAACATTTTTTCCCTTTCTTAATGTAGGAGTCTTGTGTTTTCCCATGTTGCTATCCACCTTTAGTCATTTCTCATTTCTACATATGGTAGCCAACATGTATGTTTTATGGAGTTTCTCTACCAGCATAGTTTCTATTCTGGGACGTGAGCAATTCATGGCAGTATACCTTTCTGCAGGTAATAAATTTCAAATCCGACTCTGCCTTTGATGTGTTTTTTTAATTGTTTGTGTATTTTTGTACTTGCCTTTGAGTTGAGTTTGGGCACTGAAGCAGTGTTTAAAGTAATACATGTAAGTTTCAAACATTGGGCATGATTTGCCCATCATTTTTTTAAAAGAAATAATAAATAGACTTTGTTTACATAATTCTAAGCCAAACATAATAGTCTACAAATTGGCTTCAGAGAGTACACTAAATCAAAAACAGGCAATTTATTACAGTGTGTGAACCTAGTATTTATTTACTTATCCATAGTAAGAAGATAAAAAAACTGATTTTTGGTTATCATGTTGATGTATACTCATTGTGTTCCTTTTCATTGTTTATTTTGTTCTATTATTCTGTTCTGTTCACACTCCTTTTGCTTTCTTCCTATTTGATCATTGTAAGCCGCCTAGAATAACCCCACCATGAGATAGACAGCAAATAAATTTAACAGATAACAAATAAATGTCTTGTTGAACATTTGAGATGGGATAGTAAAGCAAAAATATTTTTTATGATTATGGTTTTCAGTTAATTTATGTTTCTATTAAAAAAATCTTTCTAGGGGTTGTTTCCACATTTGTCAGTTATGTCTGTAAAATGGCCAGTGGAAAGTTTGGACCATCACTTGGAGCTGTAAGTGCTATTAAATATCTATAAAATAGATGGTTTTTAGATACATTTTGGAGCCTACTGTATTTTGTTTTAGCAGAACATAAGATGTCTTTTTAAAAAGCTACAGTGAAGTCTAGCATAATATTCTAATATAATGTTGAGATTTTTCTATAAACTGCAGTCTACCAAGAAGTAGGATTATTTTTAGGTTAAATATTTTGTGTCTTAGATGAGCTACTTGATAAAAAAAGTACCCATTTCAAGTTTTTGTGATAATTCAATCTTGCAAAATAATCTTGCTTATTGAAAAGTTGATCACTTTGAATTTATTTGCAATTGTAACTAATTTTGTTTAATGTTACAGCTATGTGCTTGTTCCTCTCTATTAATTGTCTGGTTGGGGGCAGAGGGTAAACATCTTCAAATCAGTCCTGATTCCTGGGTGCTGCCTGGATGAGTCTATGTAGTTTTCTTGGAAAGACTTTGAAAGTTGTTAGCCATTCTTTTCTTCCTAGGGCTGACCCCAATGACTTCATGACTAAGGCAGAACTGGAACTCACAGTCTTCCAAGTGCCTTTAACTACCACATCAATCTCACTCACTGTTTGAGTTTAGTCCCTCTGAATTAGCTGGACTGGTTCCAATAAAACAGCTAATTTTTAATTGTGGTTTTCTAGAGTAATCTAAAGAAAACCCTGAACCATAGGCAGAAAAATGATATTCATAAGGAACATGTCACAGACAAAATTATTTTAAAGTAGCTGTTAGTATGTATAGCTAAAACCCTTAAGCATCTTTTCCCTATATTTGTATTTGGCTTTTGAAAAAAATGAAAAAGAATTTTTATGCAATTGCATTTTGGTACAAAAAATAGTCCCAACTTTTAAGACCGAGCATGTTAATTTATGTCCTGTTTTCATGTGATTTTAGTCAGGAGCTATAATGGCTGTCCTTGGAGCAGTATGTACAAAGATACCAGAAGCCAAGCTAGCTATAATATTTCTTCCAATGTTCACATTTACTGCTGGAAATGTAAGTAGCTTTGAATAATCGTTTAGAAAATTTCTTTTACCTGTTGTCATGTATACCTGAGCAATTTTCTGTGCTTGGATAAAACTTGAAAGTTTTATTTAAGCCTAGATGACTGACAATATGGAACAGTGAGGCTTTCGTTTACTCTGTGAATTGAATTTTTAAGGCAAAACTTTTGGGTTCTTTGTGTATTAATTAAGTCAAATTCCAAAGGAATATTATAAAAAGTGTTAAGATGTATATTGCTTTGAGAACCAGAAACCTACTTTATATAGGTTGTAGGTATAGTATGGTTGTAGATGTTCTACTGGTCTACAAGAAAAGCACTTTTTTCTTGTTTGCTCTGTACCCCACTTCTCTTTCTGCGGTAGTCTTTTGGAATTACCGGTTCCAATTGGCCTAAAGTAGCCCAGGTACCTAGGTAATCTAATCTTCAGGAACAGTTGTTGAAATGATCAGATTTCCTTTTTCTTTATGCTATACATAATGATATTTCTAGTGTGCATATTAGGAACAGAGGCTAAGCTGTTGAAAAATGTATATTCAAATCAGAATTTAGTATAATCTGTACATTATACTGTTGACTGCATAACAGATGCTAATTTATGAGTATGGGATAAATGTTTCTGATATGTTTATAACTGTAGTAGCTTTGCTAGTTATTGCACTTTACCAATAAATCATTTATTCATTTCTAGGCTTTAAAAGCTATTATTGCATTGGACAGTGTAGGACTTATTTTGGGTTGGAGATTTTTTGACCATGCATCACATCTTGGAGGAGTTCTGTTTGGCATGTAAGTATTCGTATTATGTTATGATAAATGTGACATATCAGTATATTTTTCTTGTGTTCAAAAAGATCCTATAAATTGTCATTTTCTTGGGTCTGACTTTACTATTAAGAATTATTTTTAGTCATGAATTAACTTTGTCTATAAGCAGTTCTTACCTCTCTAATGTATTTTGTGAAAAAAATTTTTTGTTTCTTTCTTTCAAGATGGTATGTAATGTATGGGAATAAGCTAATATGGAATAATAGAGAACCAGTGGTGAAAGCATGGCATACAGTGAAGACATGGAGGCCAAATAAATGAAGCGGACTCTCAGACGCTGCATTTCAGAATATATTTGCACTGAAATGAACACGTGTATTGGAGACAAGCTAGTGTATTGATTAAATCATAACTACATACTAATTACTAAGACTTTTAAGTTCTAGCCCCACAATGAAAATAAATACGCTTGGTAAATAAAATTGTATACCTGAAACAAAGATGTGTACCTTATTACTGAGTAAGGCTGTATCCTTTTTTGAGATATCTTAGAGCTGAATTAAAATTGGATCAATTGTCTGATTAATTCATTTTTAAATGAAGATAGGACAATAGTTCCTAAAGCAACAATCCTAATACCACTTTTAGAGGAAATTTTTCATTCTTCAGCTACCTGTATTTAATATGAATAGACACATACAGGTGTTCTCAGACATTATACTTTTGTATCTCCCTTATTTATTTATTATTTATTATTTATTAACAGTATTTATATACCGCCCCACTCCCGTAGGAATACCTTGTAGCCGCTGCTCAATGAACAGATAGCAGCTGTGGTCAGGAGGGCTTTTGCACAGATTCATCCTGTGTGCCAATTGTACTCTTTCCCTGACTGGGGGGGGGGGCCCTTTAAATAATTCATCACATGGTCACTTCATGACTGGATTGTTGTGATTTGCTCTACACAGGCTTGCTCTTGAAGACTATCCACAAGCTATAACTGTTTCAGAATGCAGTGGTGCAAGCCGTAGTGGGCACTTCTCGTTATGCCCTTGTATTGCAGCCAAGCAAGCTGCATGAGTTGCCGCTTGGTTTCTGAGGTGCAATTCAAGGTGCCTGTTATCACTTCTAAAGCCCTTCATGGCACAGGGTGTGTTATCTGTGTGCCATCTATCTCCATTTCTATCTGTCTGGCATATTCAAGCAGAGATATTGCAGACCAGCTCCTCTCAATTAAACATTGTCATCTTGTGGGACCAAGGAAGTGTGCCTGTTTTGTCACTGCTCTTGCCCCCTACAATAGGGCGCATGCACGTACACACGCACAATATGTATGGCACCCTCTTTCCTGGGAATAGTATGTCTGTTCTAGATGATTTTGTGAGAAAATTCTTGCCTAAAAGAAAGCATTTGGAGATAGAAACCAGAAAGTATACTTTATTGGAATATACTTGCAGGGTTCATTGGGCTCCTTGCCAGCAGACAACAGGATAAAGTTAGAACTGTACCGTAAACATACATTTTGTCAATTATATTTGAAACAAAGATAAAGCAGCTAATACAATTACATTGTGAGCCTTCTCCTGAAATGCTTTGATAAACAATTGACCTCATTGTTATAGTTTATGCTTGCAATATCAATTC
This sequence comes from Pseudoxyrhopus heterurus, assembly GCA_032468235.1. Lineage (NCBI taxonomy): Eukaryota > Metazoa > Chordata > Lepidosauria > Squamata > Pseudoxyrhopus > Pseudoxyrhopus heterurus. Next base: position 89,783 of record JANHJO010005553.1, on the reverse strand, counting down.
TAATACTATCAACCTGTGCCATAAACAGCAATGTCTACATTATGATGTCTTGTTACACAATTACATTCCTCTGCCCTAGAAGGACACCTGTCAGATTTATGTTAACTGACTTTTGTCCAGGGTTGCGGTATTGGGTACTAGGTAATACAAATACACTGCTATCTCTAAGCCAGGGGTGTCAAACTCGCAATGTCATGTCACGTGATGTATTGTGACTTTTTTCCCTTTCGCTAAATCGGGAGTGGGTGTGGCCAGCGTGTGATGCATCCGGGCTGCAAGTTTGACACCCCCTGCGCTAAGCTAAAGACATACCTATCAATGGGTGCATATATTTCAACATATGTGGCAGACATCCAGTTACACTACTACATTCCCCCATTCCTTTCCTCCCTCTTGAGGTGGAATGGTATGGGTTTCGGTATGATAATACACAAGTCACCTAGAGTTGACTATAAGGCAGGGGTCTTCAAACTTGATAGCTTTAAGACTTGTGGACTTCAACTCCCAGAATTCCTCCTTCAGTCATGTTAGCTCAGGAATTCTGGGAGTTGAAATCAGTCCACAAGTCTTAAACTTGCCAAGTTTGAAGACCCTTGCTATAAGGGAACATATATCCTTTATGACAATAGTTGTTACTAATAACACAATAATTACCACAGCAGGAGGGTCTACAAGCAATGTAGATACAGAGGACCAGTGTTAATAAGTCAACTAACAGACTCAAGCATGAAATATCTTTTAACCCATGTCATTATACTATAGTGGAAAAGTTAGGAATTGACAATAATAAAGCATGCTCCAAACTTGATTCTTGCATTGATTCTAAATTCTGAACTTGCTCATGAATTACTGCTATATCAGTTTCCATTTGTGTTCATTAATCCAAGCAGTAGAAGGAATTCACTAACTTACATGGTTCTTGTGAAGTAAATTAATTCAAAACCATTTTATTATGAATACTTCAAGTGGACAATTCTACTTTTTTTTGTATGCAAAGCATTGTTAATACACGAAAGACCTACTCTACTTCAATGATACATTCAAAATACCTCTTTGTAATTCATAGACCCCCAAATTTAATGCAACAGTGTGTTGCATTAACGGAGTGTCTTCCTATCAAAGGGCTCTCATTACACCTAGGAAATCTTAAATGCTGGGGACCACTAATTCATATTGATATACATTTACTAATATGTTGTCCTTAGAAAGAACTTCCCTTAAAAATTTCCAGTTAACATTTTATTAACATGTTCTCCATATATCCAACAGATAGCAGGCTGCAAGAAAACAATATTTGTAATGATGTCCAAGATAGTAGGTCACACACTTCCAGAAAAAAAGCTATTCTGGTCTCTGATCTTTCCCAGATCCCACCAGTACAATCCTTGGCCAGAATAGTTTTTAATGTGTTTCAGCTGATAACAGTCTATAACTGGTGTATTGACTGATCCAGCTTGACTTCTATAATGTATATGTATAGGATTGCCACTCTGCATCACTCAGAAACCAACTGGTACAAAATACTGCAGGTTAATTCTATAAAGGGCAGTTTCACTAGTTCTGAAATGTTTTACTTAAATACTGCTGGTAAAAGGAAAAGAATGCTGACCTCAGTGCATTAGGAGTGCTTGTATAATTCCTGCAATATCCAGCTGCTTTTGTGAACATTGCCACTTGCTTATTTTTCCTTCCCCCCCTTCATTCCTGATTAATCATCTAATACCCGAGTTTCTCCCCTATTTTAGATTGCAGGAGACATGTATAATAAATTCTTCATGGAATGCATGTAGATTGCAGGAGACGTGTATAATACATTTTTCATGGAACACATGCAGGCTGCAGTGATTACAGCTAAGTAGGGGTAAGATGCTTCCTAAAGAGAGAGGATGATAGGCAGAAAGACTTGGTGACTGGTGCTATGTGTCACCCCTTAGTCCCCCCCACTCTCTCCCCTATTATCTCTGTATCCCTCACCAATGCTGCATTAAGCTCCTTCTGTCACCCCGGGTAGGGGGTGGGGATGGGAATGAATGACTGAGCTATCATCACGTGTTTGCTAGCCTCCTAAAGAAAACCGATTGACCAAAGTGTGGTATGAGGGGGGAGCCTGATACTGAGAAGCGAGCTGGAAGTAACTCTGAGCCGGGGAAGCCACTTCGCGTGCTGCAGAACACCCCCTCCTCCGCTGAGGCACCCCCATCCCACCCCCGGGTCCCGGTATCCATCACCGCATCCTCGCGCGGTGCTGCAGCCATGGCTTGGCCCTGCATCAGCCGGGTGTGCTGCCTGGCGCGCTTCTGGAACCAGCTGGACAAGTCGGATCTGGCCGTGCCGCTCACCATCCACAATTACTCCGACATCGAAGAAGGGGCGGAAGCGGGCGGTGGGGGCAGCCCTCAGCAGCCCCGGATCCCGGCCGGAGGCACCGCCAGCAGCCGACCCCAAGCCCCTCCGCGGGCAGCCTCTGCCCTGCCGGTGTCCGCGTCCGCCCCCTCGTTGCGGGACAGCCTGGTCGTTGTCAAGAGGCCGTCGAAAAAAAGCGGGGGCAGGCACCGGAAGGAGCCCTTCGCCGCAGAGACTCAGTACCAGCAGGATTTCCGAGCGTGGCCGCTGCAGAAGAGAGACACCCTGCCCTGGCTTGGGGAATGTCGGAAAGCTGAACCCACGCGGGCACCTCCTGCCGCGGGAGCCCCCGCCGCCTCTCCCCACGCCGACATCCTGGCAGGGTCTCGCGTGTACGTGCTGCCGGCGACAAGGCAGGAGGTGAGCAATAAGGACGTTGGCTCCAGACAGGTGTGGCCTTCCTCCTCGCCTCCAGGCATCGCCCGGACTTCTTACAGGTAACTCCTTCAATTTTTGTCTGTGATCTATTTACTCCCCGGGATGCAGGCTTGACTTCAAGGCACAGCATTGCTCCATCTCTTCAGGCCCCAACAGATTATGTATGTATGTATGTATGTATGTATGTATGTATGTATGTATGTATGTATGTATCGGTGTGTGTGCATGCATGCATGCATGCATATATGTATGTATATATGTGTAAGCAACTGCTTGAGTATACTCAAGTCTTTAAAAGCAGGCAAACTCGGGAAATGAGAACCACTAGAATTTTGGAGAGAATTTTATTGATAGTAGGGCAATGTAACAATCTTGACAGCCTGCCAAAGCAATTCTCAAGCTCTTCTGTAGCAGAATTAAGGCAGAATCACTTTCTCATGTTTTCCCTGTTCCCTCACTGGGGAATCTTTTCCCAATGGCTTTGCTTCTTCCGTGCCAGTTGTGCTCCGTCCTCCACGTTCCCAGGTGAATTAGACATTTCATCACAAATATATACTGTGCATGTTGTTATTTAAATTAATGTCCTGTCCTTTCCCAAGAGCTCAAGTGGGTTTGTTGTCATGATGGAAGGTCAGTACATCACTTTTTGCTTTCTTTATACAGAAATAAGTAACGAAATTGGCACTATGGAATATATTTCCAGTGGATCATGCATTGTATTTAGTCTTTTACGTTATATATAATTTACATTATAACTACTATTTTATTAAGTCTATGATATTTATATCCTGGCTTTTCTCAGAAAGCTTTAAGTAATGCACGGAATGCTCTCTCCTAAACATATTAGTTTTATAGTGAACATGTACAATATATTAGATTTAATATAGAAATGATTGGGCTGAAGTCACCCACTGACTTTCATAGCTAAGTTGGAACCTGAACCACTCCTGTCCTGGTCCAACTTAAATGTGATTGCAGTGAGCTTGTTGCCTCTGCTTGAAAAACAAGGTCCATTAGGCATCCATTTGTGTCCAAATAATCATCAACCAATCCTTTCTTACACACACATGCTTATTAAATAATAATATATAAAAGAGCCCAGGAATCAGGGGCTGAGCACATTCGTCAAAATGATGGAATGTGAGTAACAGTATCAGGACACAAGCTCCACATCCTACATACTGCTATATGATGTTACAATATAAGTACAAAAGGGTCAGAATTTGAATTGTGCAGTCACAATGCACATATCAACATTTCCCTCCACTGTGAATGTCCATGAAAGTCATCATAATCTGATGGAATGTGATTTCCAGAGTTCAACCACTGATACACATACAGGTTTCAGAGAAGGCAGTCTTACAGTTGCTATGTGCTCTCCTAAGCACCCCTAATCCTTTCAACATTTTCCTTCTAAAAAAACCTTAAATGTTACACACAAATCAACTATATA
>JANHJO010005553.1:72326-84580 GCA_032468235.1 Pseudoxyrhopus heterurus | reverse complement strand
TTCTATTCTATTCTATTCTATTCTATTCTATTCTATTCTATTCTAATCAACCTTATATAATTGAAATACACATACGTATTCAATGTTAAATGGAATAGTTTAATGACTTTCTGTATATGATGGGAAAGCAGATTTAGTTTGCCTTTTCTTTTTCAAAGCTGCAGCATCCACTTAACTTCCATTTTGCAAATTAATTTTAGACATGAATATCACCCATGGTCTGCAGGAAAACGATCCAGGCCTACAAAGACAACACAAGGGTTCATTATTCCAGAAGATCACTTTGTGCAAGAATCTAGCTACAAGTCAGACTTTAAGGTAAATGTGCTTTTACGAAGCTTTTGGAATGCAGAAATTTGCTAAAGTTTGACCAGTACAAAAGAGACCATTTAAAAAAATGATACGTTTTGAAAGAAATGCTTCAAAGCAATAGAAATTAATAAAAATTAATACATTTAATTAATATCTATTAACAAATAAATATTAATAGAAATTTGGAAATCAATAGAAATAGAAGTCAGGAAAGGTGCCCTGATTTAGCAGAAGCAGTCCTGTGGACATGATCCATTTACATTGAATCCCAATTTAAGCAATACTAATCTCAGGGTCCTCTTGTTTTAAACATATCCTCATCTGGAGCCACTTGTTGATTCATGGAATTACTACCAAAACAAGGTCAGGGTATATAGCTTGAACTTTAAGATTTAATTTTATGCAGCACAATCCTTTGCCATAATATCTATGCCTTAAATGAGATCACATTTAGCTCAGTGACCTCATCTCTTGAAATCAGCCAAACACCCACCAAAAGGGAGGGTGGTATACTGGTGAAAATAGTTAACCTGATATAATAGGGACCCTGCCAATTTTTCACCGAGGACAGTAGAAGTCTGGGTCATCCGTCTCATGTGGCCCAGCTAAAACTACTGTATACCACTGCAGAATTTCACATTTGATTGACCCGTTAAGGATGTATGTTCTTAAGAATTTTTTAACAATGCTGGAGAATAAATGAAGTAAAGTGAGAGCTGAAAGAAGGTCTAGAGAACTTGTTTCCAGATAGTGTCATTGGGCAGTTAACATACATATAATATCCCAAACATACTTATTTGCATAGTAAATAAGTGAAATTTAAATAAATGTAAATAGCTTTAAAATTATGGTCATTTTAAAAACAGTTATACCACCAAAAATGTATGCTATAATCTGACATATAGAACATTAATTTAAATAGCTCTGATATTATGAACATAGGTTTGTTTTCTAAATTAGTATTAATGTAAAATTAGTGTAACTTCCTTATATTTGTTGAAATTTGTTTCCTCATTGTCTTATACTTATATCAATAATAATCCATTAATAATGGCCATGCTCACACTTAATATTTTGTGAAGACTTTTTACTCAGTTCTTGAAAACATAACAGTGATGAGAAGTGTGCATGCATATTAATCCAAAATGACTGAATTAGTTCATAATTCAGCATATTGTGCCTTATATAGCTATAAGTCATCATTTTGTGCCTTGGTATTACATGTGCACAAGACTATTTCTACTGGCATCAGAGAATTTAATTTGGATTTTACCTCATACTGAAACTATTAAGCACAATATAAATACACGTTCATAAACTATAACTTAAATCTCATGTATATGAGGGTTTGAGATATTATATAAGTTTTTGTGTGTGGATATCTGGAGGACTGTTTGCTGGGTTTGAAGAAGCTTAAATTATAGCTTATTTTAACTCCATTGATTTAAAAAAAATCTTTCAAGAGGGAATCTGAATAAAATCTGCAACTCGAAACATGATAAGGGATTTTAAGGGATTATCTGCTCTCTCCAACCCCTGTTACTTGTATATGGGCATGACAGACTAGTAAAATTCCATTTAAATGCATTACTTATCTGGTGGCCAAATAGATCATCCTCATGTGGCAAGCCATGTGCAGGAAATAATAATTTTAATTCCTTCAACAGGAGAAATGCTATCAAATAATGTAGGTCAGCTTTCCTCAACCAATCATTCTGTATGTATATTATTGGGCTACAATATCCATCATTCCTCAGTATTATAACCAGTCCCCCATGTCTTTTCTTTTTCCTGTCTAGATTCCTGAAACAAAGACGAATTTTTCTTCAAATCCTTCTGCTGTTTTCCAGGCGCCATCTCGCATTCTCAGTATATGAATATGGACCATGATCATTTTCTGTTCAACCAGCTTAAGGTTGTGAAAATGAACAGCTATGCAACTTTGTAAGTGCTGGTGAGATAAAAGTAAAGGATTATTAAAAGCAGACATAGTAATTATCAGAGTTCATGAATCTAATATGAATATGTAAGTCATAAATACTTGAATTTGAATTGAAGATAGTCTAGCTTACTGGAAAGAATGACCTAGATTCACAGAAATATCCTCATTACCATTAGCTAGACTTGGTTCCCATTTGAAACACTGACTTTAGCAAGCAAAAAGGCAATACAATATTTACATCTCCATTAATTCACGGTCATTTTACTAAGGGATCCCTAAAACAATTTGGGTTGATTTTGAATTTTGTTACTTCTTTTCACTCATCTTTAAATGAGTCTCACCTTTTTACAGACATTTTAATGCCATGTTATTGAGAATCATTACATTACAGAGAATCTATAAATGTGAGTTTAATTTTAGTTTAATTATAGTTATTTTGTAAAAGTAATTAAATCATAGGAATGAAAGTGTAGTTGAGTACCTTTAATCACTTATATTATGCCCTTCAGCCACCTCCCAAGTTATTTAAACACAAACACCTACAGGGTTCAACTCTTCTTTTTTATTTTTTTCATTTAATTTCATTATTTTATTTCATTTTTAAATTTTTTACACAGCCCAACTCCCAAAAACTCTGGGCAGTTCACAGGTTAAAAACATGAAGAACAATGAAATAATACATGATAAAAACAAAGAACAAAAGATAGAACAAACCCAACAACAACAAAGCAAACCCATGTCTCAGAATGGGACTTCAATAACAAAGCCAGTTTTTCAGGGATCTCCAAAGCACCAGGGTGGAGGCCATCCAGATCTCTGGGGAGGGGAACCTCATTCCAGAGGGCAGGTGGTACAGCAAAGAGGGTGCACTTCTAGAGTCTCAATAAATGGCATTGTTTACTTTAGTCAAAGAAACTAGACCTGTTGGATCAAATTTGAGCAGATACTATGGGAATTTATTTATTTGTCAAAAACATATATAGATATATAAAAGTGGAAAACATAAAACACGAACAAAGAATTACATATAAGTAACTAAAGGAAACAGTAGGACAGGGATGGTAGGCGCGCTGGTGCACCCCCTGAATAGGCACAAACTGTGCATATAATATTTATTCTGAGTTACTTAATGTGGTTTCCATCTTCCCATGTTTGTTACATAGATTTAACTGTTGGAATTTAGCTCAAATGTCATCTAGTCCTGCTAGATCATTTCTGATAAATGGTAACCCAGCCACTGTTTATAGAATTGAAGCAAAGGTGAACCCACCACTGTATGAATCAGCCAATTCCACTATCTGATAGATCACCCAGATCTGCATCTTTAAGATATATGAAGACTATGCTCCTGTCTCTTCTCAGTTGCCTCTTTTGTAAGCTAAACATAGATCCTTTCATTGTACCTCAGTATTCACTCAGCCCTCACTATTTAGGACTTGATTTCTGAATCCCTAACCATCTTTGTAACATTCTTCAGATCTCACTCCAATTTGTCCTTCTCCTTTGTACTGCCCAGAACTGGATGCAGTGCTCCTGACCAGGGAAGAGTAGAAGAAGCAACAATTGCTTCCAATCAAAGGTTGGCTGGCTTTTTTGTGGTTCTGGAAGAAAAGGAAAAACGAGAGGCTTGATACTATTAGACCAATTATATACTTTCTTCAGAATTTTTTAATATCATATTTTGCTTCAAGAGGATTGCTTGCCAATATTGTTTTTTCTTTTGGTGAAGGTGTTCCCTTTACTTATGGCTTTCTTATATCTTTGGTTATTTTTTTCCCTAGGCTGTTTTCCTGAGTCCTGTTGTTGGTCATGTGAGCCAAGGTCCAAGTTCCTTTATGGCTGTATGACCAATGTGTAGCCCGTCTGTCACATCCACATCAACACATTCCCAAATGAAAGTTTAGTCTTTACTGTGAAGTTTAAAAAGTGGGTATGACTAAGAAGTATTACAAACCATCCTGTTTCTTTGCTAAATCCCTAAATCATGCTATGAAGTGAAAGCTGGATGTTTTAAAAGTAAGGTTGCTTTATTTACTTACGCTCTGTCCATTATACAGAGAAGATTGTTTATATCAATGTATACCAAATAAGAAACACAGCTAAAAATGCAACACACAGCCAGAGGATCATGGCCTCATCAATATTCCATGACTTATGTATTTAGAATTAACTGATATTTAACAAGCACACTTTTTCCTGGAGGTGATTTTTTCAGTCTTGATAATGTTTTCCTGAAGGCTCCATTTCATTGAGAATTCAATTACAGTATTAAATTCTGGGAAGAAAACTCCTCAAAGACATTACAGAGGCTATTCACATCTTCTTGGGACCTAGTAGCCCTTACTAGTTTGGGTTAAGTATTAAGTATTGCACTAGGCCACACATTAAACCAATGGCCAAGATAATTTATTTAATGTGTATGTAAATGTTGTAAATAGGAAAAAATATAATTTTCCAAAAGAAAAAAGAGTGCATGCTTAATTTGATTTTATTTAACATTCATAGTTTTTGAGTATGCAAACTAGAACATGATTTGCCTTGAAAAAGCAAAACCACTGCTTGTTGCTAAGGAATTATGTGTTACATATGTTATAGTGTAATTTTTAGAGAGACAATTTTACTTTTCATTATTTTGGAAGAGCATTTTTGTACAGTATTGTAATTTTTGCTTAGTCATTTTAAATACACTAGTTTTTAATTCTCATTCATTCCTAATATTGCATATATTTAAGACAGGGTTTAATAGAATAATTACCCCACCTTAATGCATTGTTTCATTTATTTTTTCAGAAGTTACAATCATAGTTTATTGTTCTGATTCCAGTATACTTTTGTAAGCTTTTGATGAGCACATGAAATTTCTGATTCAGGTTGGGCTTCTCATCTAGCCCAGTGATGTCCCATTTCTGGGTATATGGTACACAAGACCCTTGCGAATTTTATACTGAAAAATTCATATTTAACATTCCCTAGTTTAAAATGTGGCAAATAACATGCAGCCAATTTTTCATATATAAACAGAAGTACAAATACTGTATAATTTGGAGAAAATTTGCTGCAGCAAGTTGTTTTTTCACAAAAATTTTCTTAATTGTAATCATTCAGCTAAGAAAAGTTATTTACATTATCAGAAAGGTCTTAAGGGTATGTACCTGGTATGATTTTTCGTTCTTTAAATAAGAGGCTCTCTTGCCTTCCACTAGTGCCATATCATAAACTGCTTTTGACAATATTTTATGTAGCAATTGTTTTTCCTTGAGTAAAGGGCTTGCTGCTTGAGAAATGGTTCAAAATCTCCTTCAGCATGTTCTCCACCCCCTTTGGAACAGTCACAATAATAAGATACTTGTCTAGAAAGTAAATGACAACATTGTTCCTTCAATAGTCATATGAGGCCAGTTTGCCAAATGAATCCAACACGCTGAAAGGATTAGGAGGAATGGATAGGTACAATTTGTAGAAACATGTTCCAAATTGCAATCCTTGCATGTTGAATGTTTCTAGATAAAATTCCTATTAATTTTGCTTGACTGATCTAATTTCTTTGTACATTAATTGGTTTAATTATTTGTAAGCCTGACTTTTACTAAGTGGAGAAAAGAAAATCACACTGCCTACTTGGTTACAGTTATTTTATTTCTTAAAGAAAAAATATGGCAGAACATGATATTTGTACTTTATGGAATTAGATAATTTATTAAAATGTATTTTTGTCTACACATTCTTTCTGCTGTAGTTTTTGGTCTAATGGAAATCATTTGAATACTGAAAGATTTTGATGAACTAAGTTTACACAGAAGGACAATAATATAAAGTGTCATGTACTTTGCTTCCTGATCTTATTTATCCAGAGTGGGAAACTCTACATGTTTTCCTACATTCTATACTCTCCTTTCTAACATGGAACTAGGAATATTTTTTCCCTCACATTCCAGGTGATCTGCGCACGTTCTTAATCGTTGCCCTTTCCATTTTATGAAATAACTGATTTCTGGGAATTCTGCTAACATTGTTCATTATGAACTTCCTGGGTGCTGTCTAATTCTGGAACCCTGTTGTTTGAATTCAGACAAGCAGGTCCATGTAGCAACAATTTCTGATAATTAGTTATTTTAGATCTTCTTTGCTTTTTATGCAGTGTTTAGAGACAAACTCTTGTTGAAAAAACAGGGAGCATTGATCTGTAAAATGCAATCAATCTATACCCATTTTCAAAATAGGAAGCATAATCAAGTTTTGGCTCGATGATAAAATCAATTTAGGTACAGAAAGGACATAGGATATAGGATACAAGTGAAATGAAATGAAAGTACAAATGGATCAACCACTTATCACCAAGTTTTGTGCCTTTGTCACTCATTAGGAAGTCAGTTTGGATAACGATATTCCAAGCAGGTGAGATACATGCAGTTTTTTATTTTGGGTTCTCTGGCTACATCCAATGACAATTTTTGAAATTTTAAAATGTAAGGAATAATACTGAAGGCAAACTCAACATATTATTAATATGGGGATATGGGTGCAAATTGGTTCATGATGAATATTAGTAAGCATTTGGTGCTTATCTATATCTTCTTAATATATCCAATATTTAATATTAATATTTTCAGCATAAAAATAACATCAGGTATGTTACCTATTACCATATTGCTGCAGAATTTTTTTAAAGAGCCATCAAAATGGTTGATAAAGACATGAAATGTTTTGATAAAGGATATGTCTCACTCCGCCCAGCACCTTTTACAGAAAACAATATGATCAAACAATAGCTGAAACACTGTGTAAATAGAGCAGATATTAATTTAGAAAAGAAAAACAACAACCCAAGAATATCCTGAAAATATAGAAAGTTCTTAATGCATTAGCTTTATGCATCATGTATTGTGATTGCATAGCTGTGAGAATCCTTTATTGTAACCACGTTATATATAACACAGGCATAATACAGAAAATGGAAAACATTTTATTGATTAAATGGAAATAAAATTATAGCCAATCTTACAAAATCTAACCAAAATTTGAATAGTAAATGTAACAAAACTTTATAAAGCTAACCATGAAATCACTACCTAGTAGCCTAGAAGGTTAGAATAGAATTAGAATAACTGAGTTGAAAGGGACCTTGGAGGTCTTCTAGTCCAACCCCCTGCTTAGGCAGGAAACACTATACCATTTCAGACAAATGGTTATCCAATCTCTTCTTAAAAACTTCCAGTATTGGAGCATTTACAACTTCTGGAGACAAGTTGTTCCAGAAGTTCATGGAAATACAGATACAGTACTGTGGAATATATACAGAGTATATCAAAAGTCCATCCCCATAGACAATTTATTACATAAGTTATATTAAATGTTCAAATTGGTTACCATTTTATTCTAAACATTTCATTAATTATTTGATGCAATTATTTGATGCTTTGGAACTTTCTAATATTTCTCTGAAACAATATTAATAACACATTTTGTGCTTGGCCAGTAGGGCCTGATTTTTGGTATACCCTGTCTATATGTAGCCTAACTCTATGTGAATAAACAGCGATATTTAATCCCATGCAATATATATTTTAAGTAAATGAAGTGCCCTGCCATTTTATTAAGCTAGAATGTAGTTGCTATGGCAATATTCATTCTGCAGCCACCACTGTGATTTGGTAGTATGAATTAACATTGACAAGGGGGACTTGTTTTTAAGGGGGGGAAAAATCTCTTAAGAGTTCATTACTTACATACAAAATGCCTGTTAACTTAAAGAACTAAATATTGAATCTACAAAGGAGATACAGAATTCTTGACTGAACTATGTACACGTACTTCAATATTTAGGCTGAATAATTTTAGAGAAGCACAAAACAATAAAATATTTTCCTACCAGAATATCATATCCTTGCTGCCACCAGAATACTGTGGTGACTTCTGCTGGATATGGAGTTCTGTGTACAGTTCATTCAAGGAATGTGTTCGGCATGTACCCAATATGGAATATAGTTCTCCTGAGTGTACATATTTGAGTGAGATACACAAATTGCTTGAGCCCAACAAATAATCAGCAAATTATAGAACTGCCCAGATTTAGAGGCCACAAATGTAACAGTGACCAGATGAATTACAGATAAAGTGAAGTCAAAAAGTATAGCTCTGGTTTAGCATTTCTTTTACTCTTCTCATGGTTCTAAATGCTGAGCCATGCAAAATACCATGTAAACTTTATTAAAAGAGGTAATCATAGAGGCTCGTCCAGACAATGGCTCTGGCACTGTGTTACTAATTATATTAATGTTTTTGCTCTTTTTGAATTATTATGATGATGTAGTACTGTAGTAGTATAGTACAACATATCATGTCAAATCCAATTCCCATATTACATTTTAATCATAGTTTTGAATATTATGGTGCAGCTTGGCTTGAGAAAATGGAAATTGCAACCATCTCTTTTCATGTAAGAAACTTGGGAGTGAAAATAGTCCGTAAGTCACTCCTTTGTTTTCCTTGTTCATTTTAAAAACTGAAAATGAAGATAAAAATCTGAACATCGTTTCTTCAAGAGTAGTATATTTTTCTACACAACTCAATTTAGGGTAAGTCTACTGCAAATTAGCAACTTCTCTCAATAAAAATGGGAACAGTACTGAGATTTAAAAAAATTAGTGCAGAAACAGGAATGGCAGAGCCTGAATTAACATGCAATGAAGATTAAGATGAAAACAGCATAAACAAAACAAACCAAGTAATCAGTAAATAAAACAAACCAAGTAGTCCCATCTTACTGTACTTAATAAAGAAAATTTATTGTAAAGGTATATCACACAATTATACATTATAGTACATATGATGATAAGGGTTTAAGTTGGTAATCAACATGGACAAAAATAGTCCTCTAGTATTTGAAGGAGCTATTCTAGGAAAAAGAATCTAGGGTGTAGAATTAGACTGTTTCATTCAATGAAGTTAAAATAGTATAATACATATCAGTCTAATATAATAGCAAATCTCTCACTTTCCAAACTACAAGTCAAACCTGAAATAACACACATTTTAAAAGGTAAGATTTTATGAATACCTGCTTTGCTAACTCAGAACATCAGGTTATTTTTATTATATTATCACTGGTTTAAGTTATGTAGGGTTTTTTTTTTGTTTAGATTTATTTTCAGCAAAGAAAGCTTCCTGACAATACAACTGAAAAGGAAGCCTATTAAATCCCAAAAGCTTCTCAGTGAGGATATAATATAACCATTGAAGTCAATTTCACTTTAATCAACTTTGAGAATTATCTCACCCTATTCCCTAAAATTTTGCTACTTTAACATGATTAATTCCAGTTAAGATGATATAGCAAACTGCAGCAAAAGGCTCTAATGTCTCCTTGTGACCATGTCCATTTAAAGAAGAGAAATATACGAACCTAGGGAAAAGCAAGACTTGTTCCTTCAACAGAATACTACAGCTTAGTATTATATCTGAACTAGTCTATCATTATACTTATCCATTTAATCTCAATCCCAGAGGCTGCCAATCAATATCCACAGGTTATATTAAACTGCAAAATTATTATCGAAAACTTTCTCTGATAAGTAACTTCCATGCTAAACCTGCAACTTAAATCACGGTATGCTACCTTTTAACTTTCACAGCATACTTAGGGACAGCTGCCACTAATATCTGACAGGTGAACTTAAAATTGATTTTTAAAAAAGCGTTTTCTTAAAAAAATATTTAAAAATGCTTTATTTTTAAAAATAAAAAACTTGGTTGAAACATTGATTTGTAGCACTCAAGTTAACTTAGTCTCTACAATGTAAACAGGCATCTGGACACAAGGAATTTGGGCCATTATCTTTATTCAAGCTTTATGTAGCTTCTTCAGTCCACGTCACTGTTCATCATTCAGTATTCCCATATGCTTATTTGTAAGGAAGTCCATAAAGGGAATGTTACAGATAGCTTGGTGAATGTTCATCATTGTGATCTCTCTTGGAATCCTGCAGAGAGAAAATGCAGATGGAATGTAACCTGTGAAACATTTACATGCTACTTGATGAAGCAACAATAACATTTATAAGAAAAAAGTCCAACTTTCCCCAGCCTGATGTCTTCCAGACTTGTTGGATTGTACTTCCTGTTAGTCACAATGAGCAGCAGATAAAAGTCTTTGTGTTCCAATATTTCTGGAATATCAGGCAAATAAAGACAGCTATACATGTGCTTTAAGCGCACTATAGTTGTCATAATAAACAATTGCTTCAATTATCATTAAATACCTATTTCAGCTTCCTTACAATTATATAAGCAGTACTTTATTTAAGACATAGTTTTGTCCTACATTGACATAGTTTAAAAATTATCTACATATTTGTAACAGATCATATAGGAATATAAAAAGTTATTTTATATCATGTAAAACTATTCTGTATATCAAATCCAGTTATGTTTTACTTTGACTGATGTAATCTGTTATTGACGGATAACAGATTCTTGTCTTTTCTTTCATTTGTCCTGATTGCTTACCAATTAAAAATGAGGGATGAATCTGGGAATTTCTACATGGCAAGCAAGTTACTGTATTTATACTGAGCAACAGCCCTCTTCAAACCATTTCTGAGGATGAAATCTGAAGACGTTCAGCACTTCCATGTTCCCCTGCTTTTTTTGCTTCTATGGCCAGTGAAACCATTGTTAAGAACGGCTCAGTTTCAAAAAAAGTTTCTAACATAGTATTGGGAGAGGGTAGGATAAAATCCCAAACACAAAACTATTGAGCCAAAACATGGAACAATATCTTGTCCTTGTTCAGGGGTCTTTTGGAAATCTACTATATTTAATAGTACTATTCTATTTTAATGTATTTTCTCTAAAGCAGGGGAATGTAGAATCTGGATCTGTACCTCATTTGCAGTTCCCAGAACAAAATTTGGCGATCAAAATGACAAAATAAAGGGTAGGAATATTGGAAGATATGAACTTTGGAGAGAACTTTGTAAAATGGGTAAGATTTATACTTCACAGAAAGTACAAATAATGGTATAGGAATGGAACAGTATAGGGTCCCCTGCTTGAGCTGGGGTTTGACTAGAAGATCTCCAAGATCCTTTCTAACTCTGTTATTCTGTTAATTGTCATTGAAGATTTAACAAAACTCTGTGGGATACAAAAAGGAATAAGCGAGGGATGCCAACTATCTTTTGTTTATTTTAGTGTCCTGGTTGCACAGAAGTTATAATGCAGTATTGAAGGCTAATTCTGCTGATTGCCAGCAGTTCGATTCTGACCGGCTCAAGGTTGACTCAGCCTTCCATCCTTCCGAGGTCAGTAAAATGAGGGCCCAGACTCTATTCATCCAATTTTCTCACTATATCTTATTTCTTTATTATTTCAAGAATAGCAATAACAACAGCACTTAGCCTGCACCTTCTACTCTTTCTATTTATTCTTCCACCTTTGTATTAGTTTTCCTATTATAGCAATAGCAATAGGACTTAAACTTATATAGACACTTCACAGTCTTCTCTAAGCAGTTTACAGAGACAGCATATTGCCCACAACAATCTGGGTCCTCATTTTACCGACCTTGGAAGGATGGAAGACTAAGTAACCTTGAGCCAGTTAATATAGATATATTTAGAATATAGATGTGAAAGTTAAACAAGTATACCTGTTTCGAGGAGCTGCTTGGTAGCCAATTGCCAGTGCTTGTCTTAGGATGTCACTGACCAACTGTTCTGTAGCCTGTTGTAGAATGCATTTCAGAAATAAATAATGTAAATATGGATGTATGTTTTTAAGTAACAGAGGACATATTTCAGAATATTTCATACCTCAGAATCCTGTGTATAAACTAAAATTATTTACCAAAGAAACCTACAGTGCATTTCTTCAAATTGTTCTACAATTTCAGAAATATAACATTGAAAAAGCTCTGGATTCCATCAAGTAAAATGGCTTCTTCTCTATTGCTGCTTCTATTCCTACCTGCTGGAATACCATCCCCTGGAGGTTTGTCTAC
>JANHJO010005553.1:54340-64360 GCA_032468235.1 Pseudoxyrhopus heterurus | reverse complement strand
ATATTGCCCCCAACAATCTGGGTCCTCATTTTACCTATCTCGGAAGGATGGAAGGCTGAGTCGACCTTGAGCCTGGTTGCAGGCAGCTTGCAGCTATGTACTAATTACTAACTACTGCTCTCTCTAACCACTGCACCACCAAGGCTCATGTACAGATACTGCTGTATTACTGCCTACAGAGCACAAAGGGAAATCTCTGTGTACATAAAGACAGTGATGTTTGGACACAGTTTCAAACCTTTCTCAGCTTTTACATTTTGGAAGTTTGTATTTTACTTTTTTTTCCCCAAGAGGAGGGCAGTGTTAAGCTTACACAAACTTGATATGAAATAAAGAAAAAAGTTGTATTATAAACTTCTACTAAGCTTTTTTAAAATAGGAAATTATGCTGCTGTAATTTGGTTTGCAGGTCTATAGCTGGATCTAGCTATATATATATATAGCTTGATATGGCTCTTAATCTTAAAGTTTGAGACAAAGATAAATCCGAACAGACAAGATAACTAGTTTCTATGGATCCAGTGCTGCATCTAAAATGCAGTATATCCACTGCAATTGATGTGCAAACCGATCAGTGTAATTTTAATGTGCATCTGTGAAGTATTTCACCTTAATATACTCTGATCTATCCAATATCCACTATAAAGTCTCAATTGCTTGGATTGAACACAATTAAAATAATTCTCTTGAAGAAATTTCATTTCAACATTAATAGGGATGAACTCCCAACAAATTCAAGTGGCTCATAAAAATATAACCCATATTTTTTTACAACAGCTATTGCTCCCTGTAGTAGATTATTTTAACTTCACAAAGATAATTACCCAATGGAATAATTTCCAAGTTCTGAACTTTCCTCTGTTTTTATTGTTGCCTGAGCATCCTGAGAGACTGGAATACTGCAGCTTTGCCCTGTTGCATCAGGCTCCAGCTTCACTTTAAAACATAATAGAATATCTTTAAAAACATTTGTTAGGCACATGAAAGGCAATGCTAGTCTTCTATTTCAGACAAGTAGGAAGAAAAACTACAAGTTGTCCTTAAATTACAATAGTTTATTTAGTAATTCTTTGAAGTTACGATACTAAAAAAGTGACTTATCACCATATGTCACACTTACGAGTGTTGCAGCATCCCCATGGTCACGTGATCAAAATTCAAATGCTTGGCAACTGGTTCATATTTATGACAACTGCAGTGTCTCAGGGTCATGTGATCACCTTTTGTGATCTTCTGACAAAGTCAATGGGAAATCCAGATTCACTTAACAACCATGTTACTAAGTTAACAACTGTAGTGATTCATTTAACAACTGTGGCACAAAAAGTCACAGAATGGGGCAAAATTCACTTAACGTGTCTCACTTAGCAACATAAATTTTGGCTCAATTATGATTGTAAGTTGAGGACTACTTGTAATTTTTCTGAAGGAGGAAAGCAGAGATTTTAAAGAGGAATCCTTGCACCACAATAAAGTATTATTTATTGACTTATTTATCAACCAACCAACCAATCAATCAAATTTTAGAACCATCTATCTCCCTCACAGAGTAGTAACTTAAGTGTAAGTGGATGGCAGGAAAAAATACAATGTAAAAGGTCTACATTTAAAAACCTATTGTTTTCGGTTGCTGCTTTTTGTGTAGTACTATCTTTGGTCCCCAAGTGAAAGTACCATTATACTTTTAGAGATGCCAAAAAAGATTTCTTCATGTCAATACCTTCATCAAGCTGAATGCTTTATCACCTGAATCCTTCTTCACTTGCATAATCATATTGTGGCACAGCTGATGGCTAATGAAAAGCATTTGAAAGGGGGCACTTCCACTAAGTGCAAAGGTGCAAGCGAAGCAACTTTCTTAGCTTAGATAACCCTGGCTATCTGAGCAAGTAGGTATGCAGGCATGTTTGGTTTGTTGGTGGTGCCAATGAAAATATTTGCAGAGGTATATGCACACACAATCAGAGAAAGCCTCTGAAGCAGCCACATCAAACCCTTTAATGCTTTAATATTTCAAGAAGTGGGACTCTGCTGATATCTCAAAGGTGCTTTTTTTCTTCAAAAGGCAATTGGACTGTTTTTTTCTTTGAAAAAAACCTTTGAGACAACTATGATCTGGATGATTGAGAATCTCCAAGGGACATTTATACTCTTCTGATACCAATGCACTTTGCAAAGTACCCCTTCTGAATGCTTCGCATAATCCCACTGACTAATTTCCCAAAAATAACTATTATAAATTTCTTATATATGTCATGAATAATAATCATATAGTCATTTACAAGGCTTCATTATGACAATGGGCAATTCTACCTTTTGTAACAGTCACTTCAGGAGTGCTTGGGACAACTACACTAGTTGTAGTCATCGGTGTAACAGCAGTTGCTTTGCTGGAAGAAAGCGAGTGTATCACTGAAAGAGAAAAGGAATATTGGTAATGTAGACAAATATGCTTCACTTTTAACACTTTTTCATTTTTGTTGCTAAATTGCTTCAATAATTTTAGCAGAAAATGATGGCAATTTTAACAATGGCTTTTTGCAACAGTCCTATACATTTTATCTGAATTTTTTTTTAAATCTGTTCTTTGAAAACATTTTTTTCTGATTTTTTGCTGGATCTCACAAATCATGTCCTCACTATTTTGCATAATCTGGTGTTGGTTTTAATAACGATAATACTGGGCATTAAAATTGCAAGTGTGTATTAGTTATCAGTGTCAACAGGATGTGATATGCCCGGCATCAAATGTTGTGCTCCAGACAATTTATAAAGTCTGCTCGCCACTAGAGCCAAAGGTTTCAACTTCTTTGCAGTGCAATAGATCCAGAAAGCATAGAAGAGAGAAGCCTGCAATATTGAAAAGGAGATTTAGGCAATATCTTGTCAACTACATCCTACCTTTGTTCACAGGCATCAGTATAGTTTGGACTCCTCCAGAAGCATTGCTGACACCAAGTTGTTTGAGTTGGCTGGGTACTGTCAAAACAGCCTGTTGTGGGCTGTTCTGGTTGGAGTGGATCTTTAGCAACCCTACATTAGAAATGTATTAAAATGAATTATTTCTTCTTTTCATATACAACAAAGAAGATAAAAAGGAAGCTCTCCTATCTATGTATCAGTATGGAGAACTAGGTCTAGTGCTAGATCTCTCCCCTCCTACCAAGACCAACGGGATATTGTAGAATTACAATATCATACCTTCCCAACACCCAAAACATGTCCAAAACTGGTATTAAGGGCTACTGAGAGATCCAAGAGAACCACCAGGGATGCCTTATGTCAATATAAATGGATGCCTATTTTGTACAAGGTAACATCTGATTATTTGACAAGATGAGATTGAGATTTTGCTTCTCACCCAAGAAGCTAAAGAAGCTGAAACATCTTCAAGGAAAAACAAAGTCCAGTTGCCTTTTAAAAGTATCTTTGGGACAACCATGTCTGAGAATCTCCATAAACATTTCGCTCAATTGATTTCACTCTATTTCCCAAGTAGATCTTGTCCTGCTTAAACTCCAAGAGTTTCTCAGAAAACCAATGGGATCTCCAGG
Organism: Pseudoxyrhopus heterurus; assembly: GCA_032468235.1. Classification (NCBI taxonomy): domain Eukaryota; kingdom Metazoa; phylum Chordata; class Lepidosauria; order Squamata; genus Pseudoxyrhopus; species Pseudoxyrhopus heterurus. The sequence continues at coordinate 60,806 of JANHJO010005553.1, read as the reverse complement.
ATCCACATTCAAGAGAAAGTCAATCTTAGTGTTTAAGAGATTGCAGTATCTGATGGAACTGCATGAGCTGATATTTGGGGAGCAACATGTCCAATTAACAAAATGTTTATACTTCTATTCAACTAAGCATCAATCTTGTTCAAGAATTGACGCTTGGGCTTCTACAACACTTTTTTGAATAAATTAACCCAAGTAAAGCTTGCAAGTGCATATATTTCAGATCATACACCAGTGAGTTTTGTGTTTAGTTTGGATAAAAGTATCCCATTGACTAATTTCGATCTTTTCGTTCTAGATTACCTGATACTGCAGTTTTTGTGGATGCTGGTGCTGGGGTGGTGACCCAAGAAGCAATGCTTACAACTGTGGAGGAATTTGTTTTATTAGGTGCAGCTGATGCTGCTTGCCCATGATTGGCAACAACCTGCTGTTGCTGCCCAGTTGCCTTCACGATGGGGCCTGCAGATGAAGGGGAGCTAGAGCTTGCACTGTCTGCTTGCTGTGTTAAAAAAAATCAGGAAGAGTGGAAAACACATTTTTCAGCTTAATGATCCAATAAAGAAAATAAAAGAAAAAAATATTCTTAACAAATTATTAATTAATTATTCCTAAGCTATGCATATACAATATTTTAAGGTGAGAATTAGAAAAGCAAGCGGGTCCAGCTGTATTGTATATAACATTTACAGTATTTTCATAGTGCGTTGTCAGTTTCAAGATTTCATACACTTCTCTACTTTTTACTAATAGCACCCCTGCATTTACAAGAATGAAAAGGGACTATTTTTTCCCCCCGTCTGACAACATTTTTTGCATCGATTTAGTGCCAGGATATAGTCTGAAGACTTCTGATGCAATCATCTCAATTAAGCTATGCAGGACTACAGCAAATTACAGTCTGGATGGGAGCCTGTCTGAGAACCCGAACAGACACTTTCTTGAATACCATGAACAAAAAAAGGAGGAAATCAAAATAATGAAATGCAAAAACATTCTCCGTAAACATAGTATGAGGGCAAGTATGTCAAAGGTCACTTGTAAATGCTAACATTTTTTTTCCACACAGCAGGATGGATCCTCAACATTTAAGTAACTTTGATTTCCAGGGAATAAGAAGTTGATTCTTTCTTTGTAATGCATCTGAAGCCTGACATGCAAATTAACCAATACTGGACCTCACCTGGGGAACACCATTTGGCGCAAGTGTCACAGCTGAAGTTGTTGCTGCAGTGATCACCCCGCCTGATACTCTCAGCACAGTGGTGCCAGGTTTTGAGAGCTGTGATGATGCCGGTAATGATTTCAGTGTATTATCTGATATTTTCATGAGTGAAGCTTGCCCGCTGGAACCTGCCTTTAAATATGTACATGAGTTAAAATAGAAACAATATTTTTATAAAGCAGATACAACTAGTAGGAGAATAGAAAAGATACAAACATTCATGATATTTTAAACAAAACCTCAGTATATATGCAGGTGTTCAATTTTGATACATCTTCTAGATTATAAAGATATTATCAGGAACACAGTTTGTGAAGAATAAGTGAAAATTGTTATGGAGGGTTAAAACTGCTGGTTTGTATCTCAGGGTACTTTTTTTGAACGCCGCATGATATTAAATCAGGGGATAAAAGAAACAATCTCTAGGGCTGTGTTACAATTGGATCCTTTCCTTTTCAATTGAAGTAGAAATCACGTAACAAATGTATGTTATGAACTGTTTATTTCAAATGAAATAGAGATTTGGAAGGTTAAGAATAAGATCCAAGAGTCAGAAAGGACATTAGTAGTCAATTCCCTACACAGTGCAGGATCTATGAGCCTTTCTGATAGATGATCTTCCATTCTGTGTTTGAAGAATTTTCCAGTGAAGAATTACCTCTTCATTTTTCAGTGTGTTCCACTGTCTAACAGTTCATATAGCTAGGAGGTTTCTCCTAACATCTAAATTGAACACGTTTCTTTGCACTTTTAATCCAATTGTTCTGGTCCTGCACTCTCAGTAGAGAAGAAATGTTCTTCCTTTTTATGTGACAGCTCTTTAGATATTTGAAGGTAATAAGGTTTCTTAGCCCAGCTTCTCCCAACCTGGGGTTCTTTAAAAGAGTTGAATTGTAACTCCCAAAAGTTCTAATCACCACTCAGATTGGGAAAGGCTAAGCTAATCTTTTGCCCATCTGTCTTTCTACTACAAATTCCCTTCCTCATATTCTTTTTCCATTAAGGGGAAATTTGGAAGGAACATTTTTTTACTATTGAAAAATTGCATGAGAGGAAAAGGCTCAGCACGGCTTTCTCCTTCTCTATTGTCCATTGTTCAAAACATTGGCCTGTCATAGTTCTTTTTCAAGCATTTTCATTTGAAAATAGAAATGGGAGAGTTCAACCCAAATATATTGCATACATATCTAATGGAGAACGTAAATATTTTATGGATATATGGAGATTTTTAATAGTTTGTAACAACAAAATAAAATATACAAAACCAAAACAACTTTTCAGAGTTTTTTGTTGTGTTTCTTAAGATCTGCTTTGCCCAACTGAAAAATGTATTAAAATTAACCGTTCAGGCATACAATTAGTATTTATACATTATCAATGCTGTACATGTATATATTAATATCAATCATTCAGACATTTATTTTATTAACTAGGCTTCTAAAAGATACATCAATACATTACCATAAAATACAGAAGTGACTTGCTACAGAATGCAAAACAGCTGCACTTTGCATTAAGCCTTTTGGGGTATCTAGAACAACCAGCATCCAAATCAAGCACTACAGTTACCTGTGTAAATAAGGTGGCAGTTTTGTGTCCAGTTATAACTTTCAGAGCTTGCTGTCCTTGGGAAGATGATGTTCCAGCACTTGTATTACCTTGGATAACAGTCCCTGATGTCACCTGCTTTGCTGTAGTCTGGTGAGGTGGTTGGCCGACTAAAAAAGTGCCCTGTACCAAAAAATTAATATCTGCATTGAAGACATAGTAAGTTATAATCATCGTCCCTTAAATTGTGAAACCCTAAACTATTTTTCTTTTCTAGTTCCACTTAAAATTAGTCAGGGTCATATCACAACACCTACTTTTAAGTAGTATCTATCAGATTCTACTTTTAAAAAAACTTAAGAAATTATGCCAGTTAACATAGCAAAAAGTAGCAGCCTCAAATCACTTAGACAAATGATTGCTATCATATATTAACCATTGTACAAAAGAGCACTGCTGCACATTGCTCTGATTTAGCTTCCATGGTAACTGATAGGCCAATACATCCCTTTCTTAAAATATTCAGATTCTTCTGGGCTCTTTTATAAAGAAAAACAGTCAGTGGTTGAAGCATGTAGGTAGTATCTGCTTTCCCAGTAATCATAAGATGGGGAACTGGTAGGAAGCATCTTTGTTAGTTAGCCTTTGATATAGGATGCCTGCTGTAAGTCATCATTATGGGAATGAGGATAATGTGAACAATAGAAGTGTTATTTGTAGAGACCAGGACCAAGAAAACCAATTCCTACCACTGTTTTTTAAACTTTAATTAGTGTATGTTCTAATCCAGCTTCCTCTGTCCAGGTACATAGCAGTACTTCCACCACCTTCTCCAGTCTATCTATCTATCTATCTATCTATCTATCTATCTATCTATCTATCTATCTATCTATCTATCTATCTATCTATCTATGATGTAAACTATCGTTCAGCACATCAGAAGAATATTGATCTGCTTGTGGTTATCTAATGTTTAGGCTAACAACATCTCTCTCTCTCTCTCTCTGTATATATTTGTATTGTGGACTAACCTGTGGGGTTTGTTTGAGGATATAGGATGTGTAGGTGAGATGCTGAGACACACCACTGCTAGCACCCTGCGTTCCGCTACTTCCTGAAGAACTTAACTGCTGATCTGGAACATCCAACAAGATAGCCAGTTATAAATACTGCACAACCAAATCCTATTTATTTTAGCTCTATCATCAGATTACCTGCTAGGTCCCAAAATATATCTATTCTCCAGAAACTCAATCCCAAATTCAGTAATTAGCTAATAGCAGAAGCTATATACACTCAACATGGATTGCTATAAAGTTTCATTGTACACAAAAAGGACGTTTATACATCCATCCATCCCTATGACTCATAGCAATCTGGTCTATGTTTATATAACATTTCTATCTGACCTGAGAATGGTTGATTCCCACTTTGCTAGCAGAAGCCCTTCCTTTCATAAAGCATTTTTAATATATCTGTGTTTCAGAGAATGCAATCTGCCTAAAAAAAAAAAAGGCTGGATATTCTTGTAATATCCACTTGCACTGTGATGTTACATAGTCTGCTAATGAAACATTTGCAAGAAAACCACCCAGCTCAAAGAGCACCAAGGATCCCACCCATTACTTGTCACCACATTTAATATGTTACTTTTCTTTTATGTAATACTAACTGGCATTATTTGTGGCTCGCAAAATAGCTCCTTGAGGTATAAGTAGTAGTTTTCCTTTCCCAGATGGGTTCTTGCTATTTGTAGTAAGGTACAATTTTGTGCCAGGAGGTAGGTTTGCCAAATTGGCTAAATTAGTGGCTGGTAATTGCAATGTTGCCATAACTAGAAAGAAAAGAAAAAAAATGCATCAAGATTTTCAGAGACCACCCTCTTGCAACAAAATATTAAGTCCCACAGCAGTATTCTTCCAAAAATATTCCAACTTCTTAACTACAGGTATGTAGTATTTATGTTTGGATTCTTTTACATGTTATTATTGGATTTTATTCTACTTCGTATTTATTGACTGAAAATTATGTGTTGGTAAAAATGAAAGGTGATATATACTCATTAGGGATATGAGAGCCATACCTTTCTGTGGAGAGAATTCAGTCCCTAATTAGCTGCAGAAAAATAAGAATCTAGCTGCTATCATTCAATACAGTGCATACAGAGGAAAGGCTTTAAGATGGGTGGTAGATAATAAGGAAAGAATATATTTCATGGAATTTCCTTGTGCAAATAGAAAACTTAGGAAAGTGGAATGAAAGCCAGCAGAATTTCTGAAGACGAAGGGAGTTACAACAAGAAAGACTACATGATATTATACAAGAAAGCGCAATATGCTTGTACTGGATGAAAAAGAGACCCAAAATTGAACAGTGTACAGTATTACAACATTATATGGTAAAACAAAACAAATCAAAATCTGGATACACAGTCAGCTAACAGCTTTTCAGTATCAGCCGAACAGACATCACTGGAGAAATGGATTCCCTTCTCTGTTCTACTTGCCAGGGCACTCTGCCCTGAAATTTGTCTTTGAGTTGACAAATTTTCTGGAGAGGATTTACTGTACAAAGATAAGAGCAAGGAATATGACTGCAAGTCAGCTTATAAACCTTTAAATGTAGTCCAACGATTTTATTTATTGGGTTTTCGACAGTATTCTAACTCAGGGGTCTCCAACCTTGGCAACTTTAAGCCTGGTGGACTTCAGCTTTGCTGACTGGGGAATTCTGGGAGTTAAGTTCGCCAGGCTTAAATTTGCCAAGGTTGGAGACCCCTGACCTATATATAGCATGGTAGAACTACATGTGACGATTCTTTTGATGCATCCTGCCCAGACCAGGTTTTCCAACCTAGCGCCCCCTAATGGTGTTGAAACTATAGGCAATTCTGGAAGTTAGTATTAAATATATTTGAAAAAACCTGAAACGGACATGGGGGGCAATTTTATGATGCAAAGCTCACCAGAGTATTTAATAATTTATTTTATTTATGTTATTAATTAATTAGTTCATTACTTATCCAGTTAGCTGGGCTACCTCGGTTGATTTCAATAAACTAGGGCCACTACTTGATTAATCCTAAGGAGAAAGATAAACAAAACATGCAGGTTATCGACTAGATCTGGAAGCTGAAAAAACATCCTGGAAGAAAGCAGCGGCCAATCACTCGTACATTGTCGAGAAGAAAACTATGTGGATTTATCTTTAAAATTCCCTGGAATTGAGCTTAACATGGAGATATTTTTAAATTCATTCCTTAGTTCCATGCCATCAAGTTTGACATTTCAAAAAGTAAACCCACTTTACCTGAACCTTGGGATCCAGTTTTTGGAGCTCCTGTTGATGGAACCTGAGCTTTTGTTAAAGTCTGCACAGGCTGAGCAACGATGGTTCCTCCTCCACTACTCACAATAGCTTTGGCGACTCCTTGAGTTACAATTTGTTTTCCACCAGCTGTCTTTGTGACTGAAGGGCTTGATTTTGCCACAAGTATTTGTCCTCCACCGAGAGCCACAGCTTGCTTGACTGATGATGGTAAAGCAGACCCAACTGGGACACTAACAATCTAGAGAGGGAAAAAATAAAAATAGACACAACATAAATATACACCCAGAGCTAATCTATTAACATCTAGCTAAATAAAAGTGATATTCTGCCAAAGGTTGGATCTGAACTGGAAATTGTGTGGAACTG
>JANHJO010005553.1:24799-54330 GCA_032468235.1 Pseudoxyrhopus heterurus | reverse complement strand
AACGACTCATTCAGGATGATTATGCTTATTTAGAAAAAAAAACCCACTCTGGTGCTAGTTATGTACTAATTCTATTGCTCAAATAACTAGCAGCCCAAACAGTTAACAACTTCTAAAATACTGTATAGAAGGATCTTTACAAATGATTTAGATAAAGAAAAAAACTATATTTATTCATTTTTATGTACTCAGATTTATCCTAAGGCAGTACATTTTAATTGTTTTATTACAATCGCTGAGAAAAAGAACATAAAATAATTAAAATAACCCAATATTTAACTGTGTAGCAACATACTCAATGATTCCTTTCAATATTTCAAACCCATGTAATTTTTTTATATTGAGCTGTGAGATCAGAAATAGTTTAATTCAGCATGTAAGAGATAAAAGGGAAACCAGTAAGCATCTTTGGGAACTAAGCTCTGTAACTACTGAAAAAGCCATCTTCTTTGCCACCATCAACTTGATCTTGCTGATATTCCAAGAAACAGTTTAGGGGAAAATCTCAATTCTAGGAAGGCGAGTTTGTGAAAATATAGCCTTTAAGATAATTGGCTTTCAAGTTATTTTGAAGATAAAAAGATGAAAAGGCTAGGGAACTATCCAGAAGCCAGTGCATATTTCTCCAAACCGGTGATACCAGCGTTAACATCTAGTTTTCTAAGATAGTGCAAGGCCAGAAAAAGATGCAGCTTCTCTAATGAAATTCTAACAACTATATGATACACATGAAAGCACATAAGCAAGGAAAGGGGGGAAAGGAAATGTTACCCAAAGAAAAACAATTTGGAATTAAAGATGGACCTAGTATATCAAACAGTTGAAGGCCGTGATAATGAAACAAACAATTTTTCCTCAAATTAATAATGTTATAATTTAAAGAACAAAATAGGTATTTGAAGGGTATTCCTATCCATTTAAAGCTTCTGGTATTACCTAGCTGCCTCAAAAGAACAAGAGCGTGGAGTAAAGCAATGGAGCTGTAGTTACAAAACTGGTAGAGTGAAAAAGAAGAAAAAATCCAGCACCTTTGATGAAGTGGATCCCTCTCCAGTGCTCACAATCTGTTTCTGGGGTGATAAAGCAATCACATGGCTCCCTTTCACAGTCATGTACTGTGGCAGTGAGGCCTGAGAGGCTGCTCCGGCTGCTGCCACTGGAGAATGCTGGGTTAGTTCTCCAGGCTCTTGCTTTATTATCACCTTCAAAAAATAAATCAAATGGAAATTAAGGTTTCGTGGAGCAGACCTTACCTTTCAAATGAAGGGTTAAGGAGCTAGCTGGTACTCCCTACAATAATGCCCATAGAAAGCTCCTCAGATCTATTTCCCATTAGCAAGAGAAACTGAGAGGCCCCCAAATGGGAGCAGCTTTGAATCCACTAGATCCTTAGTCTCTTGATTTACTATGAGATTTGAGGATCAGTTCATCTTCTATGCTGGCTTAGAGGTGATAAAACTACGGTAATCCCCTCTCCCAACCGGAACATGAAGATATAATAGTCAGAAAAGGGGAAATCTGCTCAAATATCAGACAGATGCACACACTTTTTTATTTTGCTTATATTACCCAATTTCCCATTTAAAATTGCACTCTTTCCTTTTGTAAGAAATTGAGTGTCTGCCTGATTCAGCATCAACACAACTGTGCCTTTAAAATCCATATTTAACAGTTACAAAAGAATAAAAAATAAAATTACAACAGCAACAATAAAAACACTATAAAGCAACTTTTGAGAGGTTATAATAACTAATGTATTGGTTCAAAAAGATTCAGAGTATCCTTTTAATAAGAAATGGGTGTCACATTGAAGCGTTATAGCAATAAACGAAAAAAAAAATCACTTAGAAAAGCTGGTAGAAAATATGAAATACCTCCCAAATTGCTAGAATACACACTAAAGTATTAACATGTTTCCTGACAATTGGTCCATCACGTACAAGCATAAAACAGTAAAAAAAAATTTCTCAAATTATTTTTACATTACAGAAGTTGCGATTCTAGTCTCACTTTAAGCATGAAAGCCAGCTGGGTGATTTTGGGCTAGTCCCTCTTTCACAACCCAATCTACCTCACAGGGGTGTTGTATTGGAGAAAATGGGAGAAGGAAGGAGTATTAGATATGCTTGCCACCTTGAGTTATTTATAAAAATAATAAAGGCACTGAGACTCCACTAAATGAGGGAGAGTCTCTTTTTTGTGCTATTGTTTTGTTTGTTTAGTCACTTAGACCTTAGGTTGGCTTTAGGAAGACTCCTGCTTCCTATAATAAGATTATTGGTATAATCATGTTCTTAATTATCTGGCTTTTGGAATACATTCACTGACCTAGTAAATGAATGTACCAGTGGTCTATACCAAATGTAGAATTTATTAAAATAAATTCTACATTTGGTATAAACCACTGGTACAGTTTATTTATTAAAATAAATTCTTCAAAACAATATTCACATATGCAAATTCTTCAGCCTATATACCTGAAGATATCCTATGAGAGAACAAAATGAGAAAACAATGACGGAAACCCCCCACCATTGTTTGGGTAGAAAAGCACAGGAAAAAATGTACGTTTGTATGTAATGCCAGAAACCTAAGAAACAAGTAACAACAAAGCCTGTCAAGGATCAAATTCAGAAAGCTCCACGGTAACTCTCTTTGTGAAACAAAACTGCACCATGCACAGTAAAGAGAATAATACCTTTGTAAATGTTCCGGGTGCTCCTGTCACAGATTTAGGGCTTTGTACCTTGGAGTGACTCCCAATTGGACAAAGAGGTGGCATGGCTGCGAACAGAGAGTCCTCTTGCTAGAATGAATACACACAGCACGTGGTTAACCTAACTCTGCAGCCATTTCTTCTTTTTAAGCATCGGATTTAGTTTCAAACAATAGACTTATCTATGGTAAAAATATACAGTCTAATTTTCCTTTAGTGTTACTGTTCCAGAGAACAGGAAAACAGATTGCAGTAATTTTCAGGCTGATGGACATTCTTGGCTATTAAGCAGCTTTGTTTTGGTTAGGTTAGAAAAAACTTAAAAAGAAAATGTTAGTTGATGATACATAATTGACATGATTTGTTTATATTTAATTAATATTTTTATCTTCTAGGAAAGCGAAAACTACAATTTGAAAGGCACCAGGACTTTACCAAAAACTTTTATGGATATGTGGGTGACTTTTGGACTTTGAACTGTATGCTTTTGTAATAAAAGAATATAATGAACTGCATTAGTTTTAACTATTTTTATTTTCGGTTAAATACAGGTAATCCTTTTGTTTTCAATTATGGTAGAATGCCCACTGTACAAAACTGATCTAGTTTCAATTGATTAATTCTTGGAAACCAACAGCACAGGTAGTTCTCAACATAGGACCACAGTTGAGTCCAAAATTTCTGTTGCTAAGACAGTTGTGAAGTGAGTTTTGTCCCATTTTATGACATTTCTTGCCACAGTTGTTAAGTGAATCACTGCAGTTGTTAAGTTAGTAACACAACTAAGTGAATCTGGCTTCCCCATTGACTTTGTTTGTCAGAAAGTCACAAAAGGTGACCACGTGACCCTGGGACTCTGTGGCTGTCATAAATACATGCCAGTTACCAAGGCGCTGAATTTTGATCACATGACTGTGGGGATGCTGGGACTGTCGTGTGAAAACCAGTCATATTTTTTTCAGTGTTGCTGTAACTTTGAACACTCCCTAAATGAATGGTTGTAAGTTGAGGACTACCTGTAAACAGAAGCCCGAATATTTTGGCCAAGTACTAGAAACAATCCATTATGTACAGATTTTGGGTGGGAGAACTCATGGCACACTTTGAGAAAAGTGGTGGAAATTTAAGAACAGCCAACATGATATAATAAGAGAGGATAGAGATACTATTTAACAAGCATTCTGAATGAAAAACATTACATGTACATGGTTGTAGGAGCATGCCCCCTGTTAAAAAGATGTAAGAAAGTAAAAGTTGAGCAAGTTGCATCCAAATTTATAGGAAATTATTAAAAGAATAGAAAAGTTAGCCAAATATCTATACCTTTATTGTAGAGGATACAAAACTGCTTCCATGAATTTTTGAGACTGGAGAACATGTCCCATGAGAAGACTGAGAAGCACTTGTAACTTTACTAGCAGGGCTGCCTAGATTTATGAGAAATATAGCAGACATTAGTATGTAATACACATTCTGCTATTCTGATACAAGATACATTCATGTTAATGAGGACCGCAGTACAGTTCCCTTAACTGGGTATCTTCTGCCAATGTTGGCACCACGGCTCCCAGAATTCTTCTAGCCATGCCAACTTGGAAATTCTGGAAATTGCAGAAAATCTAGCATGGCACAGGCTGGCATTATCAATGACATGAATGTAGTTTATTGGCAGAAAGTCATTTATTGCCCTCCATATGATATAGAGGAAAGACTCTCATTCATCAATCAACTTCTTTAACTCAACACCAGAAAATTTGGGAGCAGGCCGTCAACTTCTTGTACACATACACTGCTTTACTAGATGCAACACTAGTGAAACTGCAGTGGCAATCCAATCAGAACAAAGCAAAATGTAGGTGAGAGGGACAGGAAGATCTCAATTACTTCCTTATTAAAACTAGCATTAATCAACTGCTAGAAACACAAAGGAATGACCTTTACTGAAAAAAGGGCGTGAACTGACATTGTAATAACATGAAAATAATCTACGATGATTATCAAAGGAAGTTTTCAATCAATATATTGTATAACAATCAAAGTATGAACATTCAAACATTCACATGATGCCAAAAGCACTGGCAATGGCCACAGTTATGGAGTAGTAGGAAGAGGAAAATGCTGGAAAGATTGTGAGGGGTAGAAGAAGGGGAGACCAGGCAGGTCAGTTGGGTAAGAACCCAATAGCTCATCCACCCACTTGAACTTTTTCTATTCTCCCATCCTCCCAAACCCAGAAACATTTCTTTCTGGATTGAAACATGGGTTTTTCCTAAAGGTACAGAAAACATTGTTTCAGTTCCGACTTAGAGCATCTAAGTGTATCCCTAAGAAACAAACGAAGTATTTGCTTGGTAACCATCACTTATTATTGATTTGAAATCCAGCTGATCAACAGGAACAGATGTGAATAAAGTTATCACAGAACTAATGATACAGTCATGTAAGTTTTTATGAAAAAGTACATAAGAAAACAAAATACATTAAAAATAGATGTGTAACTTTTCTTACCCTACATCAAAAACAAGGAATGAAAGACAGGCATCTTTGTTCAATGTGTTGGAAAAGAGATTCATCTGGTATTTTGCCTTCTAAACAAGATGACTGACATTAGCAAGAAGGAATGGAAAATGAAACTATACTAGCCCACCTGCATTTGTGGCTGATGCTCCAATTGACTGGCCAGGCTTATCCATAATAACATAAGGGTTGCTAACTACAGGGGTCCCAGCTCCTTGTTTCATATGCACTGGAGTGGATGTTGGGGTACGAGGTAGTGGAGAAGGACTTGGGGTTGATATTGGAGAACCTATAGAAAGGCGTTCCAATTATATGTGAGACAGATATGCCTAAATTACAATACACATAAATAGCAAAAGTAACAGTTCAAATATATAACTGAGTCAATTATTAAAAGGATAGAAACGTCCTGAAAATCAGACTTTTACCACATCACTTCCTGAAATATGCTCCTCTAATGACAGGGAGATGTAGCATCTAAAAATGTCATGTTTTATTCACTACAACAGATATAGCAAACCTTGTGAGGCTTCTTCCAAGCTAAGCCTTTTTGTATTCTTTACACTAAGCTCATGGCTATTCATTATATCTTATCACTTTGTCCTTTACAACAAATAAGAATACTTTCCAGTTGTGAGACCTGATTTTTGTAAAGTAAAAGTAAGCCTACCTCACAGACGGACAGTTTTTGTGTGAGCCAGACAGAGAGAGAGAGAGAGGAAGAGGGAGGGATGGAAGGGGGGAGAGTGAGCGAGCGAGACCAGTGTCCACTAAGTAGCACCACATACCAGAGTTTATTCCAACCGCATATTTGCCACAGTTGCCCCTCCTCACCTCATCCCTCAAATAAATATAACATTTTCAATACAAAGTAAACTGGCTTATTTTCATTAGATGTAAACATAATAGGCCCAAGCAAAACAACTGAAAAAGGCACTTCAGAAAGTGCATCATCATGAATAAAGTGCATCTACTTGAAGAAGCCATATCCTCTAAAAGAATTAGTCCTGCCGTATGAAGACTGTCGCTATTTGCCCAAGCATGTATGAATAGTCTGGAACCCTAAGCAGCTTAAAGCAAAGGCAGTGGGTATGCACACATATGCTCAGAATCCTGGGGAAAAGAAGCTGTGCAATCTTTCTAAAAGAAACCACTGCTTGAAAGAGTTATGCATGCAAACATGCTTTGTGGAACACCTACTTCAAATGTTTTCCACGGTCTTACCATGTTAAAATATGCTTCAAATTATCCATACCTGACACAATCTTGCAGCTCATGGTGATGGGCTGGAAAGACTTGCCTGGAGAATCAGCAGGGCTTGGGATTTGACCCTGAGGCACTATTTTGCAACTGGCTGCAATTGGCTGAAAAGCTGAGTTGCTGTGGGAGCCAAAAGCGACTTTCTGACTTGTGAGCTTAGTGGGAGTTCGCTCTAAAGATGATGGCAGGGCGTAAAAGGTTGTATGCCTTTCAGCTTCAGCATTGAGCCCTGGTGTGGAAATGTAAAGGGAGAAGACAAGAAAGGTGCAAAGTTTTCTTGATAAATATACCAATTTAAACAGAAATATGTGGGGCAAAAAAGCTTCATTCTGCTGAAAGTCTTTTGAAATTGATTCATTTATTAAAAAAAAAATCCTGAAGAATTTTCCTATTTAGAAGGACAGGATTTGAGTTTCTATCATGTCTTTGCCATTGAAATTACTTATAATTAGGGACAAATTTTCCCTGAGAGAAAAAAATCTCCAATCAAACTGAGATTCCCAGTTGTGTTCAACAATGCATGAATATAATTCTGATTCAGACAGGACACACATCTTTACCTTTTTCAAGAGAAACTTCTGTGATGGATTCATGCACTTGTTTTATTGGTGAAGATGCTTTCATAGGTGCTGGCATATTTAATGGCAAATGCAATGAGTTGGGAGCATCAGAAAGATCAGAATCTGACGACTGGTATTCTTCTTTAAGAGAATGCCGATGCAACTCAACATCCACAACCTTTTCAAAAGAGAAGAAAACTACTGTTGGGCAACTGACAACTTTATTATAGTTTTTTTAGCCAAGTATATTCAAAGAACTTCATAACACCTATTAAAATATACATGACACTGGGCGCTCTGCATTCAAAATGAAGAGTTAAGTGCCTGAAGAATTGTGACTTACTGCTGAACTCTGGTGTGAACCTGTAATAGTATGTGGGAATAAACCTTGGGAGACAGGAGGAAGACCCATAGACTATACTATTTTCATGCAAAACTCCACAGAAGCAGAGAGGGCATAGGCCGTGTTTCAGAAGGGACTTACCTAATTTTCCAGACAACAAAAGAATAAGAGGGAAGGAGTACTTTCAAACTTGCAAGATTCTGTTAATGTAATCTTTCAATAAAGATATAGCTACCTTTCATTGTTGTGCTTCAAGAGGCTAACAGAAACGGACATTGCAGTATGTGTAGAACAACATGGAGAAAAGTACATGTTCTCTCAGATTTTCAGGTTTGTTTCTCAGAACCACCTTCAAAGATCTGGGTGGTGTGTCTTATATATTCCACCCACAAGAAAAAACCCACCAGGATGCTGCAATATTAGCTCAGGTTACAAAGTTTCCATTTGTTGAAGCTTCTAGATTAGGGATAGACAGCATGTGGCCCTCCAGATGTTGCAACTTTGAACAATTGTCACCACTGGTTATGCTGGCCAGTATAATGGATTTGTTGTCCAATGACATATAGACACCATATATTGCTCACTCAGATTATAACAAATTTATATTCCAGCAAAATGTATATACTTTATCAATGTGGGATATCATTCATATTTGTTTGTGACCTATCCAAGGCTTCTATCACTAATAATACACAAATTCAATAGACTTTGTACTTTGGTATTATGGCTGCTTGAAAGATAGTTATTGTGGATACTTTAAAAAAAAACCCAAGAAAGTCTCTCATTTTTCCTAGCAACATTTTTAAAAATTTAAGCAAAGTAAAAACAAAGCCATACCGTTTCAGCCCCTAGTGTCTGTAAACCAGTGTATGTTCTATCCAACTGTAAGAAACAGAAAATAAGATTTTTTAAAAAATAAGCAACCCTGTTTTTGACACAAATTATCTGTTAAACCATTTCAATACATACAAGCCTTGATGCTTCTTCCCCAAACTCAAATATTAAAAAAGCTGTATCATTTATCAGGAATACTAAAAAAAATAGCACTTTAAAAAAAAAAAAATCAGCATCCTGATACCAAATATTCTATCTCTTAATTTCTCAATCAGTGAGTGACCTGGACTGTCCTCAGCATTTTAGTATTCCTCAAACGTTGGCTAGTTTTAATCCACTTTGAATTTATGTATTTGTTCTTTCCAAGTATTTTATATTTGTTCTATTTTCACTGGATATGCAAAAAGAAAAAGAAAAGAAAAAGGGTGCACTGTATTCTGACTTGAGTCAGTATCTTTCAAGATAATGGAATCTTACAATGCAGTATAAAAGATGAATTCAAACTACATGAAACGAAGCATTAAAAAAAACTGTAATGAATCAGGGTCACAATGAGAGACAGCTAAGGGGGAAAGGCTCCATAGCAGCCCATGGAGCTGCTCAGCATCTCCATTGTGTGTCTCTGATTTGCAGGTGATACAACACCAGGAATAGCTCCAATTCACTACAGGAAGGCAGGATTAATATGCACAATGGATTCGCCATAATTTCAAGATGTGGGAAGCAAGAGAAATGGTGACATTTAGTAAACAGCTTAATGGATGGCAATAAATCTTAAATTTCCAAAGAGGGCAAAAGAAATGCAAAATAGTTTTTAACCAAGGACATTTTCTCCCCCAAAAGGGTCCCCAAAGAGAAAATAGTATTATATAAAAGTAAAATAGTTTAACTGCAAAATTACAAGGAAATTATGTATGTGTTTTAAAATCTTCCATACATTGATTACTTTTTTTCAACAGTAAAGTAATGAATATTTATTAATGGCCTAATTCTTGTTCATTTGCCCCAACGTTGGGTTGATATTTAGCCATTTAAAATGTTTGCATGCTGCTTTATTAAAAGCTTTCATATAACTTTAACAATATTTAAGCAGCTTACAGTCAAATCTAAAACTCAAAATAAAGCAACAGTTAAAACAGAAAATGTAAAGCATACTCATTAATGGATATGAAATGAAAAATAAATGTCTCAAGGCTTGGATAGCAAAATATGGCTTCAACAGGTGTCAAAGCAATACAGTAGGTTCTTACACAGCCATGCATAAATAGTTTCATAGCAGACCTGTCTGTTACTAAACCAGAAGGCAGATAGAGAATGGGTCTCCTGCTCAAACATGTATCATCTAGTGGCTAGATCTACTTCCAAATACTTGGAAGAACAAATACATGAATTCAAAGTGGATTAAAACTACCCAACGTTTGAGGAATACTAAAATGCTGAGGACAGTCCAGGTCACTCACTGATTGAGAAATTAAGAGATAGAATATTTGGTATCGGGAGGTTAATTCTAGCCCATCTAGCTTCTGCCCAGACAGCAGAAGATGCATGAGAATGTGAATCCTAATAGATGATATCTGATGTTATTTTTTTAATTATTAAGTAATGAGTTGCTGACTTCTGCACTTATGTCTTAGCAAAAAAAAAAACCCTTACATTTAGCATTATTTGAAGCTCCATATGTGCACACATATAGTACACATATGACCATATGCACTTTATTATACTTCTTTATTTCAGAAAGGAGTCCTTTAGAATTATTTATTTTCTTAGCTCTGCTCTTGAATTTTCCTTTGTAAAACAAAGTTATAAACAATTTTTACATTTGCCCATTTTTAGCTTTGCCCTTTATTTTTTCCAAGAACATACAGTATACTTTGCATATGTAATAGATCAACATGGGACACCCCCCCCAAATCATGTTAAATTTCAGATATCTTTCATACACATTATTCATTATGTTCGTTTTACCTTACAAAATCCAAAACCAGACTGACTCTTTCCTTGAGAAAAAGCAACCAAAAAAAGATGTGGGACAAAACTAGGCACTGTATCATAGAACACTACAGTATTACCTTGAGATGGTGTATAATGTCAATCCTTTTGTTTCGGTTGTCCTTAAAGTGAATCTGAACCCGCACTGGAAACTCTCCCCAGCCCCGCCTCGTCAGATGAAAAGGAGGTTCTCTACAAATATGAACATTGGGGGCTTTATTTCTTCTAACATACATACATACATACATACATACATACATACAGGGGTGGGGTTCAATCGGTTCGGCGAACCGGTTGTTCCATTTGCTACCGGTTTGGGCGAACCGGTTCTTCCGGAATTGAGCTGGGCCCGCTCGCCCACCCCTGCGTTAATCTGTTCCTTTTGTGGCCTATTTTCAAGCCCAGCTGATCAGCGCAGCAGCGCGATTGCTGCCCATCAGCTGAGTTCATTCACCGGAGCTGCAGGAACAGTTGAATGTAGGTCAGTTGAATTGTTTTTTTCAATTGGAACACACGAATTGCATGAGCACCGAACTGGTTGTTAGACCGGTTGAACCCCATGGGGATTTTGCAGTAATCTTCCCCTGCCATGCCCACCAAGCCATGCCTACCAAGCCACGCCCACAGAACTGGTAGTAAAAAATTTTGAATCCCACCACTGCTGCTAGGGATGCTGTACTACTGATAATGTTGAATCCAAGGAGTACCATTAAGTGATGCATTTTCTGCTTCAAGGAGCAATTCTATCCAGAACATTACCAACAAATACAAGAGATGAGGAAGTTGCAGAAAAGATATGCAGCATTTGAAATCAAATCATTCAGGTGATTTCAATGAAATCTGTGTTACCTGACTTCAACAAGATCATTAGGTTTGTAGCTGGGATGAAGGAAAAACCAGACTTTCTTAACAAAATGATCAATGCTTGGCTCTCGACGGGAACCTCTTACGTACACCATCCATTTATGAGTGGATTGGTCATTTTCTTCTCTCTTATCAGGAGGAATGTATCTGGAAGACAGAAAAAAAATCCACCAAAATTAATTCTACTCCGTCACTAATTAAGCAATCCTAAATACTGGAACGAAAGGCTGTTATGGTTCTCTTTGTGACAGATAAGAATGTCTCTTCAGGAAAATTCTTCATTGACAAAATGTTTGGTCATTCCTTTAACAGTGGTAATGAAAAGAAAGCTATATATTGAGGTGATGTTTGCTTTTACACTGGGAAATGCCCTCCTTTTCCCTTCACCTATAGGAAAAAGTAACATGCTACTGTTGGATTTTTTTCCAGTGGAAGAGAAAATAAAGAATGATATCAGAAATTAAAAGGAGAGAGATTATACTGTTCTTTTTAGATGACTAACAAACAGATGTATAAAAACATCATCATGTAGCAAAGCAAACAGACTACCTTTGCCATCCATTCTTTCTGAGTCCTGGGAAGTGCTGGTTAGAGCTATCTACTATTGCTTCAACTAGCACCACCCAGTCAATTCTCTGATACAGGTTGGAGGGAGAAATAGTGCAACTGTAAGCATCATCATTTATCTATATTCTCATCGAGTGTTCTTGCCAGGTGTGTCATATGAAGCTATGGTGAGGCACTCCAGCCAGTTACTTGACGTAGTATATGCCTCCTGAAAAGTTCACCAGGAAATGTCAGAATGAAGTATATACAGGGGCTGGAGAAGGAATTAAGAATATCAGTAACTCTTTTAAGTACTCAGAGCACTTCCAACCAACATTATCCAAACCAGTAGCTGCCTGCTGCTTTCAGAACTACTATGAAGAAAAATGATATGGGTTGGTTTTGCCCTGAAACAATAGGGTTGTCTAATAATAATGGTTAAGTTATTATTGGAACAGAATGAAAATAAGTTTGTTTACTGATTTCATATTAACACTGAGGACATTATCTAGTTGGAAGTATGCAAGTAAACCAAGGACATCAAGGACTTTACTAATTCCATAGTTTGATCATCCCTCTTCTCATGTCAATCCATATTTTGGGTGTAGAAGAGAAACAAAAAACAGAAAAACTTCGAATACTTACTTGGAAACATTACCAACAACTATTGTTTTCTTCACATATAATCGTGAATGCTCTTCATTTGAAAAACCAGCCTTTCTCAGCTCTGCTTCATAATCTCTTGAAACACCAGAAATGCCCTAAAGATGGAATGTTTAGAAATCTATATAAAGATGTTCCGGGAGAAAGATTTTTGACGGACGTGGCATGCATTTAAAAAAAAAAAGTATAAACCTTTCTACTGTTGAAATTACATAATCTCTAAATGTAAAAAAATGGCATCCAGTTCTTACAAAATCATCGGACTTGGTTTTGAGCATGTTACAATGTAAGTAGATAATATTTATCCATGAATCTGGATAAAGTTGACACATTCCTGTTACTCTTATCTAAAACAAAAAAGATTCTTTGAAGATTCCTTATACTGCAGTATATGACAAAGCAATGATGCAATTTGTAAGATCTCTCACTGGGTTTATATTAAACTTGGCGAGTGTTAACTGTACATGCTATCAAAAGAATATGAGAGAGAACTCCAGAAGTTTTCATTTTTAAATCTTTAGTTTAGAAAAAATTCCTGGAACCTCTAATCAAGAATCACAGCAATGAGTTGTCATGAGCACAGATCACCTGGGTGCTGGTGTTTTTTGTTTGCCCTCTGGTTTTTTTGCATTTAGTTTCTCATGGAATGCCATCAAGCTTTTGAGGAACATTTGAAAAACCCTGTTCTGGAAGTATGGCCTAGGAGCTTGCAAGGAAAATATCTTAAAATGTTGCAATCTTTGGATAGAAAGTATACTAAGCAAAGTGGAAAATTAAAGAGAAATGTACTTTCATCCAAGCTAAAGCTTTTACTTCTTTAAATTCAAGCAGAGTTGAAAAGGCAATAGGTGGAGATTGGTGTATGTTATATGATCCTATCCAAAATAACATTGGCCTTGCATTATTAAGGGAATATCAACATGGAAAACTGTTGAAGAGTCTCAAGTGACAATTTCAGGCCAGGCTATTTCTGGGAGTGCTTTATCTATTAATCAAATTCCCAATTACGTTGGGAAATGAGAACTTGCTTCCACTCTTCTAAAGAAAATGGACCATGCTCACAGTTTAAAATCCTAACCTCTTTCTGCTTGGGATATTTTAAAAACTGCATGAACACTGTTATTCAGGTTCCATAAACTGAAAGCCAAAACTATGAACACTTCAGAAGTATCCTTTAACCTAATACCTTTATATTGCTGGAAATCCCATATTTCCTTTTGACCACACTAGCTGGAAATTATGGAAATTAAAGCCCAACATATTGAGATGGCACCAGGCAGGGGAAGGCTCACATATGTATGATTGCGCCAACAGGAAATACTGGTAGGTAGAAAATGGTTTTGTTCTTTACAGTGGTATTTGTAGAGCTTCCAATAAGGGAAACAGGATTTTCCTTTTGCCATGCTATTACAAAAGAACTTTTGTTTCTGAAAATTATTTTAAAACATTGTTGTCATATCACCTGTCCAGCATTCTTGCGCAGAGTCAAGTCAAGTTTGCTTGGCACTCTCTCTTCCACATCCAGACTACCATTGTCTTTTCCCAACATATATTCCATGTGCTGAGATGATTCACTCTCTGAATGATTGACTGACAGGGTTTCTGAACCCTGATTAGCAGGAGAGGATGATCGAGATGGAGATTCTAAAAATTTCTTGATGGTTGGATGGTTAAAAACCATAGAATCACAAGTCTTCATTCCCTGAAATAGAACAGTGTTTGTTTGTTTTAATATAAATGAGGGCAGAAGTCCATCTTGCAGATTTTTTAAACTAATCCCCTAAATTCAGCCACCTGCAACCTGGTACATAAGACATGTCTATGGATCTTACGGAAAATTCCACTATTGATTACACCTAAAGGCAGGCAGGACTCAAAAAAGCAGGTCTATTTATTAAAATAACTGGAAGTTAAAATTGTTGCCGATTTATTCCAAATCCTTTAGAGACTGGACTCTGGAGATATTTTCAGCTCAGTTCTATTTTAAAGACAGCTGCAATCAGACTCTCCATAGCTTTTCATAGTAAATGCTTCTTGATCCTCTTAAAAAGGAGGCACAAGGCGGGAAACCAAGGATAAAGAGCATGGAACATGGAACCACTGAGCCAGGGGCTGAATAGCAAAATAAATAACATTAGATGGCAATACTACAACACCATCAGATCTGCTCTTATAAGAAGCTCATTCATATAATTTTTGGAGGTTGACACAGAATACTAAAACTCGTTTAACAAGGTGTTCACAGGAAAGGTAGCTATCTAGCTCACTGTCTACTTTCTTTGAAACTAGATAAATCTGCTTCTGATTTAGAGCAGCATTATTTCTCAACACCTGAAATTTTTTGATAAGAGAGAGACAAGAAAAAGAACTTTTAACTTTTGGTTATTTTTTTAGAGTTTCTTTGTTCATGATATAAATGTCTTCCATCGTAGTCTTAATTGTTTTTCTCAATGTTCTTAATGTTATAGTTTGGTGTTGTATTATTTAAAAAAATCTGCGTCAAACTAAAAACAGATTACTGTTTTTTTTTATTCAAGTTTGCTCCTACTGAAGTTTAGTTCCGTTTCTTTAATGGAAGCTTTCAAGTAGTTACACTAATATATGATCTACAACCTTCCATACCATAACACCCAATGTGCCTAGCCAGCATAAAGTTTAAAAATATCTGGAGGGACACCTAAAATGCACTCCTGGTTTAGGACTGGTACGTCTTTCCAAAAACTTCTTTGCAACCTGTATTTTTAAATACATGAATTGCAACATTTGGAACTGGAGTTCCCTGACACTTCAGTTTATTGACCACGTCATGAAATTTCAGGTTGTTAATTGACTCCCAAGCATTATATGAATATTATTTAATGAATACTACTTTAAGCAATAGCTCTACAAATAACATCAATGGATTATCCCATCAAACCATGGGGGTCAACACTGACCACTTTGGGAAGTCCTGATAGATAGATAGATAGATAATTTGCCACTACCGGTACTCACATGTGTACTACTTATCTCCCCAACTTTAAAGAGTCCAGCAGAAGCATAGTAGTTCGCTACAATGCAGGCTCGCAGTTTATCCATCATTCTTCTTGCTTCGATCAGCCGCTGTCAAAATGAAAATCCATTTAAGAAATGGCTGCACAAATCCCTGCTTCTGTTTCTCAATTTATAATAAACATGATATCTATATTTATTTATTTAATTTATTTATTGAATTTATATTGCCGCCTATTCGCCCATGGCGACTCATATATATACCTGATCAATCACTTGAATCTCATGTTCTTTATTTTTCATTTCTATAGAAAACTGTTCTTTAATAATTGCCTCAATCTTCTGTACTGCAGCATCTCGAGCTATGTAAAAAGAGTTCATACAATTAAGATTTTTATTTTCAACATATTTAAGATTGTTTGCAACATTTCTGAAAAAATGTTCCACATATAAGCTAAAAATGTTTGTGATGTCAGATTGACCAGGTTAAGTTGAAAAAAACCTGCAACAACAGATTATAGACAAATAATGTAAAGACAATGCATCTATTTCAATGAATCACTGTAACTGACATATTTTTGAAATCTAAATACTGCTGAAAGAAAATTTAGAAACAGCAGGACTTGATAGTCATTCATAATAGGAATCTTTAATTAAGACCTACATAAACACAAAATGTCAAGAGTCTCACATTATACTATGAATTGTAAGGTTTTTATGGCTTATTAATCACTTTTAATTAATTTTATTAATAATTTTTATGGCTTATTAATCACTATTGTTGGATTCCCAAGTTATATTATGCTTAGTGTAATATATGTGTTAGTCAAAGTTTTAGTAATCAATAAGGTCTCAACATTATATTTAGAACAATTCCCATATTGTCTTAAATGCTATTTTTATTTTATTTTTTACCCCAAAATGAAATTGGGTAAGGTGTTTCTTGGACTATGAGCTGAACCAAGATCAACATCACAAAAAAACATAATGAAACAGTTGTGAAAGAAAAAGTGGAAAAATTAAGATTTAAGATGGATTTTAATCTTAGTTTTTAATCACATACTGTTCTTCATTTTTAAAAGAAATTTTTACCAGATTGTTCTGATGCTTTATGATGTTTGTTTGTAGGTGCAACTGAGATCTCTTCATAGTCTGGATCCATCTCCTCTACAGTCCTCTTAATACCTGACATTTTTGTCTTCTTCACTAGAGAAAGAGAAGAAAGAAACAATCCAAATACACAGCATTTGTAAGTTCTAAGTTACATTACAGAATTAGCTAGTTCTCTTATTGAGAACAAAAGACCAGCATGTCTGAATAATAGGTAAAGAATTCTAAAATAAATCAATATTTTATAGCCAAAGATTGCTCTATGCTATGGTCACTGAAGTAGATTCATTTTTTTTAAATGAAAAAAAGATTGCCACTAAATGACATTTTAGGTTGTAATGATACTTGCATATGTTTATGAAAACCGCAACCTTTTTTAGTTCTACAACAACTAACTTTTATTTTCGTCTTTCTTTTTTATTGAAAAGTAAATGTATATGCACTATGTAGACATATCAAATAGACCCAGTATACCATTATAAATGAATAAAATTTTTCCCAAAGTATTTTTACCTTAGACATATAAATAAAAAACTGATTTTCTTTTAATGTTCTGCACTTCAGCTGAAGGCTTTTTAGATTCCTCCCAAAGCTTTGTTTTTTCAGTTAGTCCTGTCAAATAAAAATGGTTTTAATTAGTGAAAACAGATTTTACTTTCTTCTGTCTTTCAGCATGTTTTATTGCATAACTGTTATCCACTCAATTTTTGAACACTTATGATTTCACATTAAAAATATTAAAACGTTATAATCATGGAGATTAGACAATCACAATTCAACTTTTATTACCAATAGTTTTCATGGCTGAATACAGAAAACATTATCCTTATACATTATTGCAAAACAGTTTTATTAAGATATGTTATCATGGAACATCAAAGACAGAAGAGCATTTCATAAACATAAGCATCAATAGGGTATCAAAAACTGCACTCATTTGCTACTGTCACTGAATGGAACTCCTTAATGATAATTAGGTACCACCTTGTAAGGATCCTCAGAACAAACATTACTGAAGGAAAACGGATATCAAGACAGAATACTGCCTATATTTTGTATATTTTTGTAATTAGCATGCCTATCAATATTCAAAACTGTGCCAGATAGTATCTGGGGTCAAGCCCCATCCAGAACCATCGTTTTTTTATTAGTTGCATTTAAAAACAAGTCCCCAGACAGGACTCGTATCCAGGTACAGTATGTCAAATAGTAAATGCAAAGCTGTTCTCATAACAACACAACCCAGTGCAATCAAGTTATGCTTAAACCAGTTAAAATGAATGGAAACAGGTAAACATAACTCTACAATGGCATGGGCTACTCATGTGTTTAACAGGAAGTCCTACTGAATTCAATGTGAACTTTCAAGGAACGTAGTCAGTCTGCAAGGTTGCATATTTAAAGCATGCTTCAAACAAGAGTTCACCAAAACTCAGCGTTTTTCCTTCCAAGTAAACATGGTTAGGATCTGAGTGCAAGATGGACGTAAAGGGGGTACTTCGCTTTTCCAGCCCCGATGCCCAGCGAAGTTAGACACTGAGCAAAACTTAGCCGGCTCTTTCAGAGATAGTTGCCTTCGGCTTCTTGCAAAAGCCCCCAGCCTTTTGCCAGAGTCGAGCCCGAGCCGGAGGGGGCGCTCGCCAAACTCACGCACCGCCTTGCCCCTTCTCAGCTCGGGAGACATAAAGCGGGGCTCCGGCTGCAACTGCACAACTCACCGGCTTGCTTTAAAAAAAAAACCCGGAAGGCCGCCGCTGGCAGTCCCTTAGCATTAACCAACCCAACGCTCAGCGAGG
Source organism: Pseudoxyrhopus heterurus (assembly GCA_032468235.1). Classification (NCBI taxonomy): domain Eukaryota; kingdom Metazoa; phylum Chordata; class Lepidosauria; order Squamata; genus Pseudoxyrhopus; species Pseudoxyrhopus heterurus. The sequence continues at coordinate 36,138 of JANHJO010005553.1, read as the reverse complement.
CCACCACCTGCAGCGCGCAGCCGCCATCAGCTCCGTCCTCTCTCAGGGCGACCGAGGGGCGCGGCTGCGCAGGCGGAGAGCGGAGAAGGGGCGGGCATTGGGAGAATCCGATGCCTGAAGGAGGCGGCAGCGGCCGTGGTGGTGGTGGTGGCTGGACTGGCCGGTGCCTTCTTTGCAAAGCCCGAGAGCGGCTCTTCACCTCTGCATCCGCTTTAACCTAAACGGCTTGGACTAGCGACCAAGAAGACGGATGTGTGCCGCTTTTAGTTTTTCTTCTTCCAGGCGTTGGAAGTATTTGGTTTAAGGAGCTTTTTAAAATCTCCCAAAGTTTGCATCACTAGACTTCTTTATAGTATCTTTTTTGCTAGCACTATTACTATTATTGTGGTTATTAACCGTACTCGTTGTTAGCTGCGTGGGAATGCTGTTCGCAGCTATTAAAGTGGTAACATACGGTGAGCAGGGAGACTTTTCTGCTCTTCCAAATTTTCAGCATGCCAGAAACAAAATCTGAAGCCTTCCAGCAGCAGATACATAGATGAAAACGGCGACCCGCAATTTACAAACCTTGTAAATTGTATTGTTGCCTTGCCCTTCATTGGCCATCGTTCTTCTCATAAGATACATCATTTAAAAATTCCAGGGACCATTTTTCTCAATTCAGAATGAACTTATATGGCAATGAGCATTTGAAAATAATATGAAAGTGCTGGGAAACTGCCACGCAGGAGAGCAGGGCTCATGCTGGGAATTAGTCTTCAGTTGTGCAGCTACAAAACACCTAGGGCTGACATGCACCCCACCCCTTCCATGGGATCTTATCTGTTATCCCAAGAGAAGTCTGGGGAGATTCTTGTATTATAGGCAGAATACAATAAAATAGTCATCTTGAACTCTACACATGTGGATCTTGTTGCTTGTGCCTGACAGAAATACACTCCACTTCAGTAAATTCCTCCATAATTCTACTGATGTGCTGAGTTGCAGTTGAGGTCAACTGCAAGCAAAGAAATGCAAATGAAATACATCAATTAGTGTAAGTTAATATAAAGAATAATTAAAAATGTGCTGTTTATATTCTAATCATTTTTGCCAATAGTTCTAAAAATATAAGCCAAAGTAGAAATGTGTAACATTTTTTAAAAATTTAGTTGTCAAAATACTCTAACTGAATCTCTGTTTTCAGACCATTAACTTTTCCATGCACTATTTTTAATTTTTTTAAATTTAACTAAGCTAATGCTCTTCATTGAAACTATTTATGTACATAATGTAAGATTTCATAGATTTGGGTAATGAAATGTCTGCAAGAAAACAAGCAATATCAGAGAGCACCAGGACCCCTGATTTCATAGCTGTAATCTCTATATAGCTGTATGGTGTTTATTAAAGAGTTTTTATACAATTTATGAATATATTTGACTAGATACTATAATTGCATTGTTACAGTACAGTCCTTCACAACTTTCTTCTGCACAATACTTATTCAGTTAAGTTTAAATACGAAACATACTATACTAAGTGAAAAATATTTTGATGGGATAAATTAATACAGTCCAATAACAATTTATAGATTTTTTTTTATATGGCATCAAGGCTAAATGCTTATGTTGGATGGCTTGAGTACATGGAGAAATGCTGAAGAGGATAGTTGGTGATGTTGGAGGTTGATTTATTTGCTTATCAGCTGGTTGGCATTGGGCATGTTGGGCCAAAACTGAGAGCTCACAGATTAAGAAGACAGCTTTATACAGTGGGCTATGGCATCCTCCATATTGACTGACCATAGCTATTTGGGGCCAGCTATTTCTGACTGCCAACATCTAGAAAATTCCAGCAGTTACTTGAGGTTGTGGTGATTTTTGACATCTGAGTTTGAGATAGCAATAGCACTTAGGCTTATATATTGCATCATAGTCTTTACAGCATTCTCTAAGTGGTTTACAAAATCAGCATGTTGTCCCACCAATCTAGGTCAATGATGTCAAACCTATGGCACACGTGCCCAAACTGGCACACGGAGCCATGTCGCCCAGCACACCAGCCATCGCAGCCCAACTCCACTGCACATGCGCACGCGACCCTTCGGTTTTTAGCCGGAAAGCTAAAAACCCAGGGGTTGCACACACATGCGCGGGGGGCCTCTGGAGGGGATGCGTTGCATTGTGGGTGGTGGCATGCTGTTTTTCGGTCTAAAAACCCGGGGGCCACGCACGCATTCACAGGGCCCCCACATTGCATTGTGGGTGGGGGGCACGCGGGAGCGTGCATGTGCAAGCGTGCGCACAATTTGGCACGGGAACCAAAAAAGGTTCGACATCACTGATCTAGGTCATTTTACTGACTTCAGAAGGATGGAAGTCTGAGTCAACCTGGCTGCGGGCAGAGTTAGACTGCAATTCTGCATTGTAATTCCACCATGGATCAATGGAAATGGAAATGGTAATGAAAGCAGGAGCAGATCAGTGGCTGGGTGACTGTCCTTTTTCTTGTTCATCCTTTCCTTTGCCCTACACAATAGATTTGGGATTAAAATAATCCATAGTTTGCTGCTGCTGGTCATATTTATGGTTTATGGTGATGCTGGTGTTACATCCTGAGTGAAGACTTGAGATAGAAAAGGACTAACCGTCTCGATATGAGAACATTTTAGGAAGGCCTACTGGATGGGGGATAGAGTTGCTTGCTTTTTTGCTAGCCTTTGTGTTTGACAAGATGGTGAGACATCTCATGTGTCATGTACTTCTTAGATTCACAGGAATGTACTGAATAGAGAGCATTTCTTCTAGTCAACTGTTTAATCAGGATATGCATTGAATTTAAATATTAAATGTATTAAGTAGTACAGTATTTTGAATTTTAGCATAGAACAATATATTCCTAATATGAAAGATTGTATAAGTCTACTTACAGAATTTAAATAGAAATCTAGCATTATAAATCTTCTACTTATTGAATAACATTGCTATTTGGCTTAGTACTTGGAAATTGAAAGCTACATTAAAATATCTTCCAAACTAATATAATATTCAGGCAATGATACTGATGCTATGGAAATTGTATTTTTCCCAATAGAATTAAGATCTTTTAAACATTGGGAACATAAATGTTTCCCTTTACAAGAACTGAGAAACTTATGACCATTGTTGCTTATATGGTAGAATGCTCTTTAAAAAAATACTTTAAATCTAGACAAAATGGCTGTCCTGTTGATTAGTAGGATTGAATTACTATATATCCTTTTGGAGATAGAGTTGTACTGCTCCCGAAATCTAAAGTCTTAGCTGTTTTTTGATATTCTGGTGACAGTAGTGCCAAGGAATAGCTTTCTGTAGATACTGAAACAATTCCTGCCATATGCTTTTTTTAGAAGTGAAAAATGTGTTGGGTCGAATACTGAGTACTGCAGCTACTGGGAACATATTTTCATGTTGTAAATCCTGCACTGGCTACTAATGGTTTCTGAATATGCTTCAAAGTACAAGTACATGTACTTTTAGAGAGTGGTTAAATCCTAAATATCTGAAAGACCATCTATGTTTTATTTTACGTTGCTTTTCATTTTTAGGATCCTGTAATTGTCAGAAAAGTGGGATCTAAATCAAGTAAGTAATAGACGTTTACATAATAAAGGTCTAAATTTTTGAATAAAAGAAAATCAGAATGATGCAAATTAGCAATGTTTATTCTGAATTGGCTTTGGGGCAAAGATTACACTAAAATGAGTTTATTTACAACATTCAGCTCTTTGGATTAAGTATAAGCAATCGTCAAAAAATCACACATACTTATAAATACATACACGTAACATTGAAATATCTGATACACTCCAGTATTATAATGCAAGCTAAAAAATAACAAATTCAATAAAAGACCATGATTATAAAGCATATTATAAGTATAATAAAAATGATCGAACTATTAAAATTACTGTTTCTAGTTCAGTGTTTTGTGGTATAACTGAAGACTTCACTCAGTAAGTTTCATGAGGTTAGCTGCAATCTAACCTGTAGTATTTCTTTAAATATTCATGAAACAATTAGTTGAGAAAAGTGTGGGTATTTTTAGAGTGTTTTATTGTTCAGCTAAATCCTTCTATAATATAGGAAATTTATAAAGGATAAATTTTGTATCAGAAAAGATGAGAGGTAGCCTAGTATACCTTCATGTAACTCAGGATGGCTAACTCCCTCTTGTAAATTTTCCATGAGTTTTAAACATAAGATACATAATGATGTAATGAAATAGAATATGCTAGAATAAAGATGGGCAGCTTTCCAAGAATTGGAGATTGCTGTACTCTTCCTTGATCAGCCACAAGATTGCCTGGGGATCTCACAGGAAGGGATAGATTTCTGGTCATTTGGGCAGATTAAAGATATAAATAGAGTTTAATTCCTAGAGGCCTTCTGCTTCCACTTGGTATTTATTCTGAAATGGTATTTTGAAATAAAACAAAAATCATGCTATCAACAGTCAGGCTTGTTGGGCTTTTGAAAATTGAATGCTGAAGGGCCACGTGAGGCATTTATGTTGTCCAGCCCTGTGCTAAATTTTCAGGAAAATGCTCATCTCAAATATAGGTGGAATCTTTTAAGAATTAGGTAACAGTATAACTTCCTTAACAAAGATTAAGCAATCTGTGAAGGATGGAAGTTTCAATTGGAGGGTCAGTCTCTACAGCGAATAATTCTTTTTCACACAACGGTGAAAACTGCAATTAGCAGCAGATTCTTAATAGCAAATGTGGAAATAAATAAAACTGAATATGATGGGACTGCCTTTGGAATAAATAAATAATTTGTGCAGCACATATTTTGTGGGGCATATAAATTGCCTGGACATCACTGAAATTTATATTAAGCATACACGATTATCTACTGAACTACTATTGTGTACAGTCATTCTCTGCATCTAACCCAACCATTTGTTTCAATTTTAATGTAAACAGAACAAAGCCTGTAAAAACCAAAAGCACAAACAGGTTGCTTGTTCACAACTATAAAAAAGCTAAGTACAGAATATTACAGCTTTAAATACACATTAAATATGTGTCTTGGAAATAGTAACACAAAACATTTTTACTTACAGTATAAAGCAAACACAAAAAACGCAATGTCATGATTAGTTGCTGGTTTACAATTATTCAATTTACAAAAACTCAACACGCATTATGTATTATACATTAGATATTAACAATGGTTCTCATTTACAAAAATTGGAACTTTGTGAAAATAATTCTAGGTATATTTGAATAAAAGTCACCTGCCTTATTTTTCCATCTGAATAGTTGCATGGACTTTTTAAATATAGAATCAGGCATAAATTGAGAGATGACTTCATAATATTTTACTTTTTATTACATTGTTCACTTTTGAGATAAGTTAGTAGGATGTCTGATTAAGAATACAGAATCAACAACTCTGATGAAGTAACATGACAAGATTTTGGAAAGCATTGGGGAGAAATGCATAATAAATCATTGGCCTGAGTGAATTAGGCCTCTTCAAAGCATTGAGCTTTGAAGGGGCCAATGACTTCCAGAGAGGTTGCAAGCTGTATCCCAGCTGCTTGATTGTGCATGTGGCATATCCAGATACTTAACTGGGATTTACTAACAAAACAAAGCAGCTGTGCATGCACACACAAGTGCAAATGGCTTTTGAAGCAATGACTTACAAAAGGATTCTTTAAGGTTATGAGGTGTTTCCCTTGAGCTACTGAGTTTTTAGAGAAAGGCCTTATCAATGCTGTGCTACAAAAGTACAGCTATATATGGCCTTTATAGATATGAGTCTATGGTGTAGGACAACTGTTATTAAACAATGGGCAACTGTTTCGATATTCATAGCTGAACTGTAGTCACATTAAGATTCAAATGTAATACACAAGGCTGCATAGAGATCCAGATTTGAAGGGCTAAATGTAATTTGGAGTGCACATCTTTTTCTGAAGACTCATACTAGCTTGATGCAGTTATTCTGAGGTGCTTGTGTGTGCTCCAAATCATATTTTGCTCTTTGAATCCAGCTCTCTATACAGTTCTATAATACAGGTAGTCCTCAACTTATGACCACCATAGAACCCCAAATTTCTATTGCTAAGCAAGACAAGTGAATTTTGCCCCATTTTATAACCTTTCTTGACACAATTGTAAAGTGAATCATTGCAGTTATATTGGCAACATGGTTGTTAAGCAAGTGTGGCTTCCCCATTGACTTTGTCACATTGCAAAAGTTGATCACATAACCCTGGGACACAGCAACCATCATAAACACAAATTAGTTGCCAAGCATCTGAATTTTGATCACGTGACCATAGGGATGCTGCAACAGACATTAAGTGTGAAAATCAGTCATAAATCACTTTTTTCAGTGCTGTTGTAACTTTGAATATGACTTGAGTTTGACACCCCTGCTTTAGATGAACTGTTTTAAGTCAAGGGCTACCTGTACACTGTAGATCAGGAGAAAAGTTGTTAAATTAAGGTAATTCCTAAAAGTTTATTAAGAATCCCGACTTTATTCAGTGGAATTTTTTTCAATAAGAGAATTTAATATTGGATATATTTGATTTAACCAGTGTAACAGCATCAAAATGCAGGCCAGGAACTGTAGTTATAGGAAAAAGTCCAGTATATTGCAATAAAACCATGTACCCTATAGATTATATACCTGTAGTGATTCTTACTGAAATATGTAAATATCTAGGTGATTTTTTCCCCTGCCTCTGTTCCACTTTGAATCGCATTGAGTGGATTTAAGCAAACAGTAAGCATGCAAAATTAAAGTAGAAATAACCAAAATATAAAATAGGGCAAATTTCCTGTAGATGGCAAGCAATATTTATTTGGCATGATCTATCAAGCTGTATAATAAGCGACATGCATTGGTTGACATTTTCAAACGGATAGTTGCAACTTGATTCATTCAGAAGTATAAGCAGGAATTTGTTGAAGTTAATTATGATCAAATATTACCCAAACAGTAGTTGTAAGGATGTTTTAAGGAAAAAATATATATCTTCACTATACCTGAAAATAAGCAAGCAAACATGCCAGGGAGAGTTACACATACCATTACCATACCACATATACTAGGTATGCCTCATTTTTAAATGGAACTTTTCCAAAATAGATGCCAAGAAAAAAAAAAGATACTGTTAAGTTTCATCCAGTTGGTTCAGCCATTCAAAATATTAATTCTTTTACATTGTTTTAACAAAAATCTGCTGCCAAGTGATATATTTCATGCAAAAATAGCAATTTTGATGACCAAGGGTCACACTAAAATGGATTTTGTAGGATAAAGGAATAAAGGGTTACAAAGCAGGGGAACATGTCTCATATTTGGACAAGAGGATGTTTTAAGGGAATTCATGGGAGTTCTTAATTTTTAACTTGGATAGGACTTGCTATACAAAACTACATACCGGTAGTTTTTGTTTGCTGTTGTCCTTGAAATGGCAGGAAAAATTGCTGTCATTTTTCAAACAGTGGCCAGTTTTGTGGGCTGCAAAAGGAGATTCAAAGGCAATAGGTTGACCAGCTCTCCCTTAATGTACTTTTATTTTACTGGTGAAATGCAGTGCATTTCTTTTCACTAACAGAATAGCTTCCCAATGAAATCAAGAGAGGGAACAACCCCTTTGATTTGAATAAAAATCTATTGTCCCACTGCTGGAACAAAAAGACTTAACTGGATTTATCTAGTCACAGAAACCAAATTCTTTGAACTGTTAATTCATATATTATTGAAAAAATTACAACATATATAATCTACTGCACAGCAGCACAAATGCTTCCAATAATAGAAGTACTGTATAGCCAATGCTAAAAGTATTTAAAGGCACCTACTGCAAACACACATATCTATAAGAGAAAGCACTTGGTAAATAATTAATTTTGAGCCATATCCTTGTTAAAACATTTGATGAATGTATAGTTATGTAAGATTCCAAGGCACCAGAAATGTCACATAGTATATAATAACTGCTTGAAAATCAATTAGAACTAGGCATATTTTTCAGGGAAACTTGTTTTACCCAATTCCTGATAAGGTTAAAGGTTAGTATAAGCAGGAGATTAAGGCTTATTTATAGTCCAGTCAAGCTAATGTATGTTGGCTGTACATGATCAGATATAAAAATGGAGATGTAAAAAGAATATACATAACTTACCTATGTGAGAATGTCCAAGGAAAATTCATAATATTCACAGCAGTGTAATAATTATGTGGAAAATATTCAGGAAGCAAACGATGTACAAAATAGCATAATGAATTTTCCTTGTAAAACATGTTCTTGTACTGTAAATGCTTATACAACTACTGATCACAGCAATACACCACACAAAAGTGCTGGTAATGTGTATACTTATCATTTTCACACCTAGAAATCATGTTTTAATATGCATTTCTACACTAAAATATGTCAAATTTATTCAAGTTGTACAGGGTATGCTACAGGAAGAAAACAGAATTCAGAAAATGATCCATGTCACAGAGAGATGCTACCTGGAAAAATAATAACAGGTACATCACAGTTGTTTTTTATTCTTTAATAGAAGACAATGATTAATCAACTGCTTGTTCATTGGTTCTACTATATTTTAAACAAAAGCTCCTTTTAATTGAATTTTTTGAAATCTAAAGTTGTTATTTACCAATTTGGGAACAATACTGAAACCCAATATATGTAGTGAGTGGCAGAATTTAATCCTAAGTATCGCTTCTTTGGGCTTCTGATGGACAGAAGCCCAAAGAGTGATCTTTACTATACTTAATTTCAGATGGAAATTCTGAAGATTTAAAAAGTAAGACGTTTCAAGGTCTCATTTAGAAGTAAATGAAAAATAGTCACATACCACATACTAAAAAACAACACCCCTGCCCTTTAACTGAGTGATTCTACATTCAGATGGACCTAAATATTTTTAATATGCTTTCTGAATGAAAAGTCTTTTATGATGTGCAAGACAACATAGACTTATATTATTTTCAAATATTTTAAAAATTATTCTGATAGTGGCGCTATAAATTCAATTAATGAAAGAAAATAAAAGGCAACTATTACTTAAACCATTTACACATAAATCATATATAAACTCAATTTTTCACATTGACAATAAACAGTACTTATCACATTAAAAATATGAAAAAATGCAGGTAAATCTATTTGAAATAAACTTGAAAAAATACAATATGGACATGAGCACGATCTATTTAGTAACATCAACTGTTAATGATTTCAGAAGAAGTTAGAAATCATAACTATGGGAAACATTTAACAATCCAGACTTTAAACACAACAGGGTTTTCTTTCCAGATGACACTTTGGAAAAGGCTGTTTTCCTGGTCTTAAAATGATTCTTAACAAATTCTGACAGTAGATTTCTTACTCAAAAATTCTTCTTTTCATTGTATCGGTGAATAGTCACACAGCCATGGTATGATACAGGTCTGGGCATGGCAGCGACTCCTGTAATGATACTTGTTGCAGGGTCGTAACAAAGAATAGTATCTGTGGCTTCTCCATTTTCTCTTCTCCCACCAAGGATATAGATTTTCCCATTACAGACGGACATGCCACAGTTTTCCTGATCATCAGATCAAAAAGAGAAAAAAAGAGTAAAATTATATTACAATAATTGTTTTGCTCGAAATGTACTAAATTATTCTTTTGTAGATTTCTTTTCCTAAGCTTGGGCTTGGTATATATTCCCTGTCAAACTTTTGCATCATGCTTTCTCAGAAGTATTTCTGCATCTTATAGATATCGATATGGGCAAATTCTAAATCAATCAATTTTTAAATGAAAACACTCAAGTATCAAGCTCAGTCCAGAGATGGTTTCTGCAAACTTCCAGGACAGCACCATCTTAATACTTTCCAGATATTTCAGGTATTCTTATGCTTAATTATACCTTTAAACCAAACTTTTCCAGTTTGTGCCCTCCGAATATATTGGACTTCCATAATTTCCCATCTAAATAAATCCAGTACATTTGGAGAGATTCAGATTGGAAAAACCTGCTTGCTTTTGTAAGTACAGCACGATGACAAAATCCACTTTGCTATATGGAATAAAAGCCCTATGCTACAGTATTAATTTCATAAAAAGCAAACATGTATCATAGAAATAAGAAGCTTTCCTAATTTTGCACTTAGTCATTTTATGTTAACATCTTTACTTCTACATATGAGCATTTTTAGTCCTTAGTTGTTACCTGTCTGCTAAATGTGTTCTGCACATGCATCCAATAATCTTCAACTGGATCATAGCAATATATCGCTTTTGTGAGTCCCCCAGCAACATAAATGAGATTGTTTAATGATACAGCTGTAATACATCTCTTCGCAATGGGGATCGTTGCACGAAGGAGCCAAGAATTAGTATCAGGATCATACGACTGAACCTTAAGAGAAGAAAATACATCTCAGTTTTTAGCACCTCTTTGGTAGTGCTTATAAATTCTGCTTCCTTTGATTTTTAACTTCATTCACAAAGTGATGTAATAAATGATGAGCAAATCAAAGATTATACTTCATTTACTATAAGACATTATAAAATTTGCATACTTTCTTTTTGGCTTAGTTAGCAAGTATAATTATTTAAAAATAAAAGATGTACTTGAATGTCTTAATGAATCAGTTTATCCTGAGAAGAATGAGATTTGCCTTTTCCTGGGTTTCTACATGTGCTCTCCCACCTACTCCAGCAAGCTTGTTTTAAAATTCATTGCTATTCAGTATGTTATCTGGATCCAACATAGTTAAACTTATGGTTTAAAATGTTTTAAAATATAAATTTGAAAGCAAGTCAGTTTCAGCATAAGATAACACACAGTTTCCTTAATTTGTGAAATTCTAAAAGGAAAATATCCTGCAGACTGTAAGCCATTAGGCTTTCTAATCTGGAACCAGTGAACCTTGCCCAAATTGAGGGGTCTCTCTCTCTCTCGCTCTATGGTCATGTACAAGTAGTGAAAACTATTTGTTGCAGAGAAATCATCACTTTCAGTCTCTGTTATCACTTGTATTGAACATAGTATTGAACATTGTATTGAACATGAATAAATCTGCCTTGGCAACCTTTTCCCCCCCTGTACAGTCCTGATGCTGCCTTTACCTAATCTTTGCCCAAGGGTAAAATAGTAAAAAAAGTTGTACTTAGTTGTTGTACTTCTGTTAAAAAAATTCCCTTTAAACCAACAACATTTAATGACAGCTGCAAAATGTGTAAATGTATTATTTTATACTAGTCGATAACCCGGCTTTGCCCGGGTATTTATGCCTTGCTGCGACATGGTGGAAGCAGGGAATCCTGGAGCCTACAATTCC
>JANHJO010005553.1:0-15044 GCA_032468235.1 Pseudoxyrhopus heterurus | reverse complement strand
AGTGCGGGGGGGAGGGGGAGGAGAGAAATTCTACGCACCGGGAGATTGATCTCCCGGGAATGTGTCGTTGAGCCCGGGAAAGGTGGGGGGGCTACACAGATTGCTTCTTATAGGCTGTGCACTTGCCACTAAACGTAAAAGGGTCACCAAACGGAACTTCTAGATACTGTAAAGCAGGTGGGGGCGGGGGGGGGAAACAATGGGCGAACTTCCCGATATTCTCAGAAATAACCCAAATCTGCTGACCAAAACTTTCTAATCGGTCCAAACAGAAATAGTCCAACCACTGGCCGAAGTACTTGGAAGCGAGAAAAAGGAAGGGAGAAGACCAATTTGTACATGGCAGATCTATTTAAGTTTCTAAATAGGAAAGGTCCCTTAAAAGAAAACGCAATCTAGCACTTTTAACAAGTCGCCGAAAATCCACATTTACGCCATTTACGCATTTTAAAGAAGTGATCGAGAAGGCAAGCCGCTTTGCGCGCCTCACCCGCCACGCATGTTGTTTTCCACCTTCTGATGGATCCCCACTTCCTTTCTCGATGCACAAACAAAGCGTTCAACAAGCACTAACGGTGTTCTGATTTGTGCTAGGTGCCTTTCTCGCGCTAACCAACAAGAAAGAAATCAACGTTAGTATCGTTTTCTCTGGCCACATAACAGTATCAAACGGATTTTTTACCTCGTCGTAATGGCAGATTTTACAAAGAATCCGTAATGCATTTAAAACTTAATTAAATTGCATTTAACACTTTTTTCGCGAAAAGCGACAGGATGGGGCAATGCTGGGGGGGGGGGGTTCATCTATTTTATCATCAGACAAGGAGTGTCAGCACTAAAATCAAGCTGTTCAAGATTAATGGCATTAGTATTGTTGTTTTGAATGTGTTTCTACTGAAATAGAAATTATCACCCGGCCCCCGATGACATTTTTGGCTTCGGGGAATTCAGCTCAGTTCTCAGCGACTGAGTGCACAGTGAAGATGTTTACCTGTCTGTCGCTTTTTCCTGGAATTAAAGAATAGCCAGCAGCAAGCCTCTTGCTTCCTTCTCCTTAGCCCGCTCGCTCTTTTTTGTCTTTTTCAAGTTCGAGCTCAACTCTAAACAAAGAAGACCCCAAACATGTGACCTCTCAGAGTCAAAACAGATGATGTCACGCACTTACTAGCCAATCTCAGCAGGGCCGGCTGAAAGATGTCTTGGGAGATGTAGTTCTCTAATCGAATGGTTTGCGACGCAATTTCAGACGCAATTTCAGAAAGAAGTAAATTCCCTCTTACAAGACTGAGAGATGTAGAACTTTATTGCTGTCGAGGCGATACTGCATGGCAGACAGTGGCAGCTTTAATTTCTTAAAATTTGTTTCTATGAAACTATAATAAAACTGCAGTGCTATAAAACAAAAAAGTGATTATATAGTGAAGAAAATCTACCATAATGTAACGATTAAAATAAGCTAAATAGTGTCCAAAGAAGAAAACTAATTAACAGAAAAAAATATCTAACACAGATGATGAAACAAAATAAATTCACTCATAAACGTATTATTAAATCAACTTAAATCAACACGTGAGAGACACATTGCATCTTCTCATTGTTAGAATAAAGAGACTTTCAAAAAATAAATCTGGATCCTTGAAATCAGGAGAATAAGCTTCTTTCTATTTACATAAAATAATCCTTTTTGTACCACACACTCGAGAGACACCTCTTCATGAGATGACAAATGCCATATCCTTTAGTATTTCTTCCCAATGTTATATTATCATACACAGTGATTTAAAACCAAAGCAAGCCTGTAGCTGGAGAAGACCAGATCTCATGAGTTAAAGAAACTTTCAATTTCTTACACTGACATAAACATCTTTATGTCTATCCCTTTTAACCATTCTTTGAGAGTTAAGGTTAAACCATATTGCTTTACAATTTCAATAAGCTTTTTTAAATGTATTGCATAATTATCAAGGATAGACATAATATCAGTATATAAGAACAATTTATAATCAGTGTTGAGCATCATTGCATTCTTAATAGTTTGAGATTCTCTTAACAAAAGAGGTTGATGATTCAAGAACCAAATTGGAGAGGCATCCTTGTTGGGTGCCATGATATAAGATAATAGCTGGAGAAATAAATCCATTTCTAATAACTCTAGACAATGGGTGAAGAGAGCTAGTTTGGTGTAAAAAGGCTAGAACTGTCCAGTCAATCACTAGGAGTCAACTTAGACTCGAAGGCACCAAAACAAAACAAAAAACAAAATTGGGTGAAGACACAAAATTGTAATTCAGTAAACAAAGGATGGTGGAAATACCTAACTTCTTAGAACCTACTTCATAAATTCAATCAGGATCAAATGGAAGTCTTTTTCATCATCCAAAAAATTAGTTCTGATTCCAATTTAACTGCTGTGATATCAAAATTATCAATCACCAGGCAAATATTGTCAGAAGCATGTCTTTTTAAATAAATCCATACTATGATGAGTGGATTAGAAATGATATTACCTGCTATAGCCTTCTCCTAAATGTTGTAGTTGCAGCTTGTGTATTTTGCCTTCTGGAGCCTTTGAATCATGTGGAAAGTTTCTGCGCCAGTACAAGGGATGATTGCAGGTAAAAAACAAAAGGCAAGGAAATCTCCATGCAGTCTGAGGTTTGGATTGGCAGTCTCCATTTGATGTAATGGCCTTGATGAGAAAGTAGTTATTATCTTAAAGAAGCCTCAGGTCCTAAGACATAAAAAGAATGACTCACTGTTCTTCCATACAGTAATGCTAAAGTTCAGATATGCAGTGCTGGACCTTGTAGCACTATTATACTTAAAGTTAAGTTTGGACCATACTTCCAATCTTACTCTGCTTCAATAGAGCTTCCATCCACACAAGAAATAGGTGAAGAGAGAAGTAGGGCAGAGAATACCCCCTTTGGTAGCAGTTTATGGCCATGGAAAATCAAAGGAATCATCCTCTTCCCCTTCCTCTCCCCTTCCCACCAATGGAAGATGGGAAAAGAAAAGGAAAAGTTATGGGCAAGGCTCCCTTTCTAATCCCATGGAGATTTGTCTCACTTCTTCTACTCTCCCTGTCTTTTCTGCCACCCATGGGTTGGCAAGAGATGTTGGAGAGATGGGTTTTTTGGCATAATGACAGAGCTCTGACTATTCTACAGCCAAAAGGCAATATTCCTAAAACTAATGGCTAAGGCCTGTGACGTTCTTTAGACTTGCCAAATGATTTGCCATAAACGGACCACTTGCCACTATTTGTAATAACAGAGGTGAGAAAAACACACTTTTGAAGGGCAGTGAAAAATAACAAAGTGAAGGTCACTTTGAGGTGGACAATGGGTAGTTTGAGGATGCTCATATGAGTATATTCCTCAAAAAAAAAAGATTGATGTGTTTCTTTTATTGGGGCTAGCAAGACATGCAAATGATTCCTCAGTTGTGGAAAGCACATTAGCATAGAACGAATATAGATTGCATTTTCTTTTTAATATTTAAATGTACTCTATGTATTGCATTGACGTTATGGCTGGCATTGATATATATTACCGGTATAATACGGATTACTTTAAATGAAAAATGACTTTAGATGGTTACCAATATATAAAATAAATATGTATTTAAAAATCCAGCTGTAATTAATGTATAGATATCCTTTTTATACTCTTATTGAAATTACAATTGAAAGATAAAAATTAATACAAACTAAAAAAAGAATAAAAAGAAAAAATAGAAAATGCAAAAAAGAAAAAATAGGAAAGAAAAAAGAATATAGTGTAAAATGAAAAACAAAGAAATGACTTCCCCTTTATCATTTTTAAGTAATTTATCACCATCTCTTAAAAGTTAGTATATAGATCTCCTGAATATAATACTGTTGACATTCACATGCTATTGAGAAATGCTGTATCCCATTTCCAGTTATTTGAATTTAAAACACTTGTAAATACAAAATTTATTTTCCTTATACATGTGGTCAAGTTTGATGTTTAAAAGGTTTAATACAGAATATCCGGACAATAAATTTCAATCAACTGCAAAAAAAGTGAAAACAATCTTAATACTATTTGCTATAAATTACAGTCTTCTCATATTCAAAGGCATATGAAAGTCGTCTTTAGGTATATGAAAATATATACTTGAAATATATAAGATTTAGAAAACAACTGACTTTGTTTGTGTTAACAGGATGAGAAAGTGCAAGGCTTCCTGTTATGTGAGTGTGACAGCTGTAGATAAGTGGGGAGGCCCTCACAGGAAATCCGTCTTACATCTGCAGCATGACTTGTCTAAGGCTGAGAGAGTATCTCTAATTGAAGTATCAATGGCATGACATGGTGCTAAGTGATCAAACATGGGGGACATGGTGAAGAAGGACTTGGAGGATCAAACTGTATTGCCGTTGGAAAATGAATGTGCCAGGAACATGGGAGAATTTGTGGAAGTTTCTCCGAATGAAAGGGTTAAATTTAATGACACAGGCTTATCCATGGCCCTACAGAATGGCTTGGAGAATCTCCGTCTAGAAAACTCTCTCACAGATGTTACCCTGTGTGTTGGCAGCATGCATTTTTCGTGCCACCGTGTGGTCCTTGCAGCAGCAAGCAATTATTTTAGGTAAGGTAGATATTTAAAATAAGACCTCTTCACTGGATTGTACAAACCTCTATCAACTTAGCAAATAGGATGATAAAACTACATTTTCATATCCTTGATTTAAATCTACCTGTATTCTGTATTTTCCCCAAAATTTTGTATTTGCGATGGTGCTAGAACACATTTATAGTGAATGTTGCATTGTATGTTTGAAACCCAGATTTTTTTGTGTGTGCGCCTTTGAATCAAACTCCTGGTAACTCCTGGTGACTGCCTGGACTGGTCTCTGTAGTTTAAATCTTTGGCAAGATTTTTCAGAAGTGGTTTGCCATTGTCTCCTTCCTAGGGCTGAAAGAAAGTGATTAACCCAAGTTATCCTGCTGACTTTGTGCCTAAAATGGAACTAGAACACATCGTGTCCTGATTTCTACTCTGATCTCTTTAACCACAACATCAAACTGGCTCAGTATTAGATCTAATGAACAAACAGAGGGTAAAGCCCTATGCAAGATTCAAAAAGGAAAAGTAAATTAAAAACTTACAAGCTTTCCCAACATATAGTGTCATTATTATCCCTTTCCTGGTGATGAAATTATCTGTGGAGTTTTTATTTGTTTGTTTTAGATATTGTAGTTAAATTATCAGCATTACTCATTTTTATCATTTTAAAGCCTACCCTAATAAATATGCAGGCTGCAAATCCCTAATCTATAATCAGTAACAGGAATGAATTGATTGACTTTGTATTAGATGCTAACAATAATTATTCTCTGTTAATAAGGTAGGACTTTCTAAATATACTTTCAATGAAATTCCTCTCAGAAAATTTTGTTTTTTATCTAGGAAAAATAGCTCTGGTGTTATAGAATCATCAAAATTTAAAGTGCTCTTGGATATCATCTATGTATTCCAATTCCTTGTTCTGTTTAGGGAAAAGATGTGAATAAAAGATGTACGGTAATATTTTTGACAAAACAAACATAAGAAAAACTGAAAAGCCTTGTATCATGTTCAATAAAATGCCGAGATCTAAAAGCTGTAAAATAGATTTGGGGAAGACTTATTCAGGACTGCCTGTAATATTTTAACTTTTCTTTTTTAAATTGAATTTATCTGCCACAAAAGATAGATCACAACTCAGCTTAGAAAGCTGGTATCTCTTCCTCCCAGACATTCTATAATTTCTCAAAATAACTTTTAAAACTTTAGGACATGAACAAAAACAAGAACTCAATATACTCAGTCATTTCTGCTTGAATATTTCTTGACTTCCATATAGAAATATAGTACTTTGGGGAATTTTTTTTTATCCAAAATCCACATTAAAGAATCTAGCATTCTTAGTTGACTTGCCTGGATCCTTGAAACATGGATACTGTAAACTCTTGTACCTTTTCATTATTGGTATAATATTTATAATAAGAAGCTTATTATAAACTTGGTGTTAAAGTATAGCATTGGGGTGTATTGACATAAAATGTTATTGTTAATATTATTTATTTATGGCCCAAAGACCCGAAAAGCAAGTTATGAATGTAATCTAAAATTTGGGCATTAGACAAAACTGTTTAACAAATAAAATATTTGATATTACATGAAATTTTTGTAATTCCAACATTGAAGTGTGGTTTAAAACCATGTTTTTGTAGTCTTGATTAAAAATCAGATAATTGCCTCTGCAATTTTAGAATTTTTATCTGCGGGTAACATTTTATTGTATCAGTATCTCTTCCTGGGCTTGATTTTATAAATAGGCCAGATAACATCCTGGAAAAGGTTCTCATGAAATTCACAGTACAATAAAATATGTTTCACTGTTTCAAAATCAATCCATTATAGAAGCATATAATCTGGCTTTTGTAAAGACAATTCTGTACTTACTTAAATATAAATTATTAAGATATGTAAGGAGCTGAATCTACTGTATATCTGCCATTAATTCCAAAAGTTACAGGTGAACATGGAACTTTGGTTTAGCCATTAATTTATGTATTGAATTATTCCATAATTTTTTGTTTAATATAATTATATGCTGATGGACCCCTGGAAAATAAATCATCAAGATCAGTGCCAATCTGACTAATCTTGTAGGTCACCTGTTTAAACCACTATCTAATCATTTGGGATTTCATGAAGCAGTCCTTCCTTGTTTTTAAAAATGTGTTTGCAATCAAAACTTAATGCTGTAGGCTTAGCAAAGCCTTTGTTTCAATCGACATCGCCCAGTTTCCAGAGAACAACAGAATCTCTGGAATTCTACTTGGAACACCTAAAGGAGGTCTTAAAAGTTTTACTTGCAGTTGGGCTATGTTATTATTGGTAAATGTAACTCAAACTGAAGTTCCACATAAAATTTGAGATATAATACTTTGCATTGTTGCAGGAACAAATGTCTCATTTTTTGAATAAGATATTGAAGTAAAATATTGAAGTAAAGCCATCAGAGTAGATTTTGCTTTCAGATTTTTTTTCTTTGTAGTGTTTCCTGCAGATTCAATACTCTTTTTTCCCCAGATCATCTATTAATTGCAACAGGTGAGCCTAAACTTGTGAGCTGAAAGAGGGTGACTGGCCCAATGTCACCCAGCCAGCTTTCATTCCTACAATGGGACTAGAACTCTGGTTGATGCCTTAGCCACTAGACCAAACTGCCTCTGTATTTTGCTTTGCTATTTTGAAGTAATGCCTTTCAATGGTGTTGCCAGGATTAAATAAAATGCCCAAATAATTAAAATTCTCTACTTCTGTCATCTTGTGATCTTAAATTTTCCATCTATAGTTTTTTTAATCAAAATCCAAAGTTTAATTTTATCATGGTTAATTTGAATTGATTTTTCTTGCCAAATTTAACTAATGCCTCAAACAGGCATTTCAGACCCAATGTGGTATGTGAAAGAGCAGCATTGTCTACAAAGCACAAATTTTCTTTTGACTAATAATGGTCATTGGCCACCAACCTGAAGTAATGTAGTTTCCAGGTTATTGACAGAGATACAGTATTAAATAGTGTAGGACCCAAAAAATAAACCTGTTTCTTGTTCCTATACTTGTTCCTATCTTTTAAAAAAGAGATTGGAAAACCATTTGTCTGAAATGTAATGGGTTTTTTTGATGGAGCAGGGATTTGGACTAGAGATCTTTAAGATATCTTCCACCTCTCTTATTCTGTTATTAATATATATTATTTATAATATAATTACTTTGTTAAACCAAAATGAAAACCCCCTGTACTCTGCTGCTGTAATGCCTATTCCTTTGGGAAATTCATTATGAAAATCAAAATAAAATCACCTAGATTGGTATTATTAATTTTTTATTCAATCAAAATAAAAGCACAATCTCTTTGCTCTGAGATATTAGTGAACCATTGCTTTGGCAAATGATTGGAATATTTGTTTGGTTACACAGAAATTAAAATTCCACGTGTTCCACTGTAATATTGATGTCCTGCTCTGGTATAATACTGTAAATGAAATAGTTTAAGTGGTATTGAACACTTATTTCCAGAACTTTTTGCAGACTGACTGGATTTTCCAGATTTACCGAACTGTCTATTTTTCTCCTTTAGGGCAATGTTTTGCAATGACTTAAAAGAAAAGTATGAAGAAAAAATAGTTATTAAGGGAGTTGATGCAGAAATAATGCAGATTCTTTTGGACTATACATATACCAGTAAAGTACTGATTACCAAGGAAAATGTGCAGAAAGTCCTTGAAGCTGCCAGCCTTTTTCAGGTTAGTGAATGCATGCAGTTAATGGAAAATATATGTAGGGCCAAAACACACATTAAGATTAAGCTATGAGTTTAATTTTATTTAATGGCTGCATTTAATCCATAGTCTTTATAAGCATAGCCAATTAATGGCTGTTTAGTATACATTCTTTAAAATATTGTTATATAGGTAGTTGTTTATTGAATAAAACAGGGATTAACAATGCGTGAAGCAGTTGTTGAATGAAACTGTGACTATACTTATCAAACCTATCATGGCTGTAGATAGGAACCAGGAGGAGCATACATCAAGCCCATAAATGACAAGATGTCAGACTCCAAAACCAAGAAAGTCATGCAGAGTTATTTATAAGCCATTTCTTTTATTGTTCCTCACCTATAGACAGAAATACTTCACCTAAAGTAAACTACCTGCATCAATAAAGATATACACTGAGAATTTCTTGAGAGAAACTGACTTGACCTCTTCCATCCAACCGAACTAAACTAAGCTCTCTATTATTCCTCTGGATTGCACTTCCTCCTCTTGGGAATTCAGTCTACATTCTGTCACACAAGGTCATTCTAGAACACATTCTAAATTCTGATCAATAGACCAAAAAGCTTCCTAGATAACAGTCAAATTATGCCTAGGAAGAGTCACTTCTCTGTCAGATCAGAACAACTTAGATAACAAAATGCTAAGCAAAATGATCTTAGTGCCTCCCTATAACAAACTTATCACCCTGAACATAAGATTAATTAACAGGATACTCAGGCTGCTTTCACAAGTAAGGCAAATATATTTATAGATCCCTTGAGTACACACTGTCTAATAACTATGTATAAGATTGTATTTCTAAACTCTTTTTTGCATTTCTAATAGCCAATTCCAGTTTTGGGATATGGGTGGGGGGAGATGAGATTCTCTGGAAAAAGTCCCTGGAAACTGTCCTGTACAATTTTCCAGTTTCTTCCTGTGGTTTACTAGCTGGATTGCAGACTGGATGGTGACCTATGGTGAAGCTGGCTACAGTTTTCTCCTCTCAAACAGAATTAATTAGCGCTAGTATTCTATTAATTTTACCTTTGGGATTAATACAAATAAACGTATCAAAAATCCTTAGAAGTAAAAGATCCTTAGAGGGAAGTAATAATATTTATGGTATTAACTATTTCTTTATGGTATTTATATCCTGGTTTTTCATCCACTGGATAATTAAGGCAATTTGCAGCAGCAAAAATATACACTTTAACTAAAACTGTTAACTTGTTGGTAAAACAAATATTATATTAAAATAAATTAACAAAAGCCTGGTAGAAGAGGATGTTTTTACCAAACATCCTTTACTGGAAATATTATTTTTATTTTGAGTATAAGAGTGCAGAGAAGAGCAACCAAGATGATTAGGGGACTGGAGGCTAAAACATCTGATGAACGGTTGCAGGAACTGGGCATGGCTAGTCTAGTGAAGGGAAGGACCAGGGGAGACACATGATAGGCAGATTTCCAGTATTTGAGGGGTTGCCACAGAGAGGAGGAGATCAAACTATTTTCTAAAGCATCTGGAGGCCAGACAAGGAATAATGGATGGAAACTGAACAGGGAGAGATTCAACCATGAAATAAGGAGAAATTTTCTGATAGAGCAATCAACCAATGGAACAGCTTGCCTTTAGAAGTTGTGGGAGCTTCATCACTGGAAGCTTTCAAGAAGACACTGGACTGCCATCTGTCAGAAATGGTGTAGGGTCTCCTGTTTGGGTGGGAGGTTGGACTAGATGACCTACAAGGTCCCTTCCAACTTTGTTAATCTGTTAATCTGTTATTTGGCATGTGCTTATATCTAAGTGTAGTCGGAGACCTAATTTTCCCCATAGCAATTACATTGTGCCATAAATTAAGCTAAGGCAGAATAATTTACCCCAAATCATCCGGTGAACTTTTATATCTGATGCTGGACTTAAACCTCAAACTTTTAACTCCTAGTCCAACCCCTTAACATTTCTCACCATATCAGAGAGTAAACACCAAGGATATTTCCTGGGAGTGGAAAAAGGAACAGTCTCAAACTGTGGAATATCTCTGAGAAGTTCAGTTTGTAGCCTTGGATTATGCAGGAATCTTCAAAAGGGGCCCTCCTGTTTATTTGAATAACTGAGCATGTTCATAGTGAGAGAGAGATTTCTGTCGTAAGTCCTTTGGGGCTTTAAAGATCAGTACCGATTGTGTGATTTCTATACCTTGCATAGGTCATCAGCTTAACTATTGAATTGTGTATTGTGCAACTGCATTGCACTTTCTGGAAGCTTTTCAAGCACATTGAAATGATGTTACAGGTTGCAACCAAAGTATAATTAAATGTTGCTAAGTCTGGATTATTGAGGAAGGATCACAATAGACTCATTAGCCATAATTGGGAGAACATTCTCACCATGCCTGAAAATCTGGTGATAGTGATAGATCAAAAAATATTTTTAATTATGAAACTGTTCCTTCTGGAGGATGGGGATGGTCCTCTTTATCTGCATATTATGTTCAAGTGTATACTTATGGGTAAAAAATTGTGGATAATGAGTCTATGAGTCAGTGAATGGGGGTGGGGTGGGATTGTATTGAAAATAACCCCCAAACCCTTTTTCCAAATCATCAAAATACAGTAGTAAAAAAAAAAAAATCAGAAATAAGGGTATAGTATCTCAGATTTAGCACTTTTACACTGTATATTTTCTAGTTTATTTTCACTGTGGAAGAAACAACATGCAGGGACACAATAACATAAAAGGCCAGAATGCTACAAATTTCTAGGATTGCTAGGAAATATTAGGGTGGAATCTGGATATGAATTGTGCATATGAAAAAACGGGAGGACAGAACTGAACTTTGTTCCAAAACAAAAGAAACTGCTTATATGCTGTATAAACAAATTATGCCCATACTGTATTTATTAACTGTGACTACATGAGATAACAGCAGATAGCAAGACCACAGGCAGCATAATCACACCCAGAACCAACAGTATCTAAATTCCAGTATCCAGCTTTTTCTTTCCCAATAGGACCTCTGCTTTGTCTGGGATGAATGTCAATTCTTCTCTCCCATCCAGCCTATTAAGCTTAGGTGTGTTCAAGGTCACTGATTGTTTCATAGAGTCAGCAGAGTACTGAATGGTAAAGCTGAATGTTATCAGCATACTGAAAACATACTCCTCTGGAAATAGATTATAAGTGGTAGGTGTAATTGTTATAAAGCATAGAAGACAGACTAGAATCTTGTGAGGTAATAGATCAATGCCTTGTGTGTGTGTGTGAAGAATTAGACCTCTAGCATTAACTTTTGGCGGTGCCCTGACCGGAAGTCCATTCTCAGTCAGGGAAACTCATGACTGATTTTGGGTCAGTCACATTCTCTCATCACAATGTCACAGGCTTGTTGTGAGGAAAATTTGGTGGAAAAAGTAATGTACATACTATCTGGGAAGAAGATATAAATTGAAGAGTAAAAAGTGAATAAAAATAAACTCTGTTTTGGCCTTCAAAACACAAAACTAGCAAAATTAGGATGGGAGCAAGGTACACAAGATACACAATAGTGTATCATACTGGAGCAGTGTATCTTTGTATCACAGTACATATGAGGACACCCTTCAAGTAGCCAGGAGACACATACAGTATAACATTTTTATGGGAATAGTAAATGAGGCCATAACGCAACATGGACTGAGGCTACAGATTTTTCTGTTTTGGAGAGCCACTTTGGGAAAGGCATTTACACTTTTATTTGTTTTCAGATGCCAAGTCTCCTTTAGTAGGTCTATTTCAGATTTTTAAAGTTTCCTACCTCACAATGGAAGAAAGTGCATCAGTAGTTTCTCTTGCAGAATTGAACAACATAATCTGTAATTCTTGTCTCATTAAGTAATAGTCTAGCTAAAATATTTATTTGAGAAATGTATCTGATATGATCAATTATGCAACATCAGATGGATGTTCATTGAAAATACTAAGTTAAATATTTCCATACATGTATCTCAAAAAACAGGAAACAAGTGGTTTATAGACCAGGTCTGTTAATTTTCAGTTTTTGTAAGCAATGTAAATGTGTCAACAGGACATGGTTCAGAACATAAGATTCTCCTGTGAATAATTTTAAAAATCTACATACCCTATTAAACTGTTTCTGGTTTTTCACTTCTCTCTTTTACTTTTAATTACTTTTTTAAACCATGCTGGTTTTAAACATGTAATCAGTTTATGTACAGCAAACCAAAAACTATTTTGAGGTTTCATCCGCTGTTAGGGAGAAACTGATGTGGTATTACAGGACTTGCTTAACATGTTTTGATGCCTAAAGCACAAAACAAGATGATGCTTTTATTATTAAGCAGAATTAAGCAGTTGCTTCATGAAGCGCAACCTGAGAAAAGGGGAAAGTGGGAAGATACAACAACTCTTCCCTTAATAGATCACTGAAGGTAACTGTCCTTTCATCAGTTTTACTTGCATGAAATGTGGAAAGGCATCATTAAACACTTCAATACCACTTGAACCAGCACTAGACTCATTCTGTGCGTATAAGCTTACTATACTGATGGTTGAATCTTACCATAATTAGGAAGAAAATAGAATCATTCCTGATATCTGAGGATAACCAAATAGTGTGCGATACATACAACTTGGTACCTCAGTGGAGGATATTTGGCGGAAGGTATTAAAAAATGGCCAGCAAGTCGCCAGTACTGTCTTCCAACATTTATACTTGACATAGTTGTATAGTTCAGCCAGGCTGATTCCAAGGCTGGTAGCTTTTAGAGTAATTGGATGGATATTTAGCAGGTGGTGCAATGTTTAGAATGCAGTACTGCAGGCTGCCTGCAATTTGGCGGATCAAATCTCACTAGGCTCAAGGTGAGCTCAAGCTCAAGACTCAGCCTCCCATCCTTCCAAGGTGGGTAAAATGAGGACCCAGATTGTTGGGGGCAATATGCTGACTCTGTAAACCACTTAGAGAGGGCCGTAAAGCACTGTGAAGGAGTATATAAGTCTAAGTGCTACTGCTATTCATATGAAATGTGTGAAAAGTCAACGCCCTTATAACTTGCAAGGAGCTGGCATAAGCATTAAATTAACCAAAGACCCCATATGCTGGAATCAATAGCAATAGTACTTAGACTTACATACTGCTTCATAGTGCTCTGCAGCCCTTTCTAAGCAGTTTACAGAGTCAGCATATTGTCCCCAACAATCTGGGTCCACATTTTAATGATCTTGGAAGGATGAAAGGCTGAGTCAACCTTGAGCCAGTGAGGATCAAATTCCTGGCAGCGAACAGCAAGTTAGACTGCAATATAGCATTCTAACTACTGTACCACCATGGCTCCTGGTGGAATCAATATCACTGGATTTTTTTTTAATAATTTACTTTAAATCAAGCTAAATAGATTTCAGTGCAAATGTTTCTTTTAGTGCAAATTAAACTTTTGGGGACACAAAAATAACTCTTCTTTTTTAATCAATAGTTGGCAGTAACAGGTTAGAAGAAGACAGCTTATCTTACTTCCCTTTTCAACTTTATTACCTTCTATAGGACCAGTAGACAGTTACAAAGGCATTTACCTGTTTTACAATAGCAGCTGTGGAAAGGCTTTCCAGTGCCATCACAGAGGATAATGGATGGCACCTCCTTATAAAAGGACATAATTGGTCAGCAAAGTTCAGTACTGAGACTTTGGTACATTCCTAATGGCTTGCCATCCCTAAATGGGATGAATAAAATTGCTTCTGGTTCAGGTTTAAGGAATCAGAATTAATTATATTAAAGTTTTGTTGTGTAGGTTATTATTGTGCATGGGTACATCACTAACACATGTGCATTGATGTGAACTATAACCATACATATCAATAGGGTACAAAGAGATGGTCATATATATGTGCACAAAGACATTTGCAGTGTATTATCATACTCTGTCACACACATACGCAAACACACTCACACATGTGCATTCATAATGAAGAAAGAAAAAAACTGAGGAAATAATAGCCATATAACAAATTCCAAAGGAGCAGAAAGCAGAGCAGAGAAAAACAAAAGTTGTATTTTTAAAATTGTTAATTTCCTAAATAAATGACACTTATGTATTCATGTTATATACTGTAAAATATGATTAAATTAGAATGAATTATTTCAGCTCTATATTGTTCTTAGATTTATATCAAGTGGTCAGTTTCCTCATGGGTAATTTCAGTCTAATTAAAATCATAAGATTTACAGGAGAAAGTAATGACAATGGAACAGTACCCTTTTGGTAGCAAAAGACATGCTTGCAAGTGGATAATTTAGGGACACATGTTACTGTGGGAAGACATGTTAGTTCTGCCATCCTGACTGCCTTCCAAACAATTAGAAATAGATTTCATGGCAGGAGATGGGAAAAGTGATGCTTTCCCATTACCTCTCTGGTCAGATTGCAGAATGAGAAAAGCAAAAAGTGTACTCCTCCAATAGATACTATATGAGAGAGGGGGGGAGGGAGGGATGGAGAGAGAGAGAGAGAGTGGTGATATTTGTATGATAGATGATAGATGATAGATACAGAGGTAGAAAGAGGCAGAGAGAAGTAGAGATAGATAGCAAGATAGATAGCAAGATAGATAGCAAGATAGATAGATAGATAGATAGATAGATAGATAGATAGATAGATAGATAGATAGATAGATAGATAGATAGATAG
>JANHJO010005550.1:42687-53310 GCA_032468235.1 Pseudoxyrhopus heterurus | reverse complement strand
CAATAGAGGTAAATGCTAAAAGGAATAGAGCTACATACAAGGCAGACATAACCCCTGTAACACTACTCTCTGGAGATTCTGCTAATTATAATCATGGGACTCCTAATCACAGGAAAAGTGGACTGCAGAGGTTGATGTGAAAAGAGAAGGATGATGGTCTGATCAAGGTACTACCTTAAGGATGCAGTATTGAATAAAATATGACTCCCTCGTTGTTGTTTTTTCTTTGCAGGCATTAAATATGATGCAGAAAAAGAAGAAAAATATCTACAAGATAATAAGCAAAAAGAGTTGTCAAGAATTGAAGAAGCCTTACAAAAATCAGCAGAAAAAGGTAGATTATTTTTAAGAAATGAACGTGACTGATGTGTTCAAAGCTCCTTCAGAGTCCTAGCGAAGCAGAACAGTCCTGGAAAATCCCAAAAGGCAAAACAATTGCGTTTTTGTTAATTTTACAGAAGACGTGAAAAATCTCATTTTCCGTGCTCTAGAAATATCACCATACTGGGAATTTTATGCTTTCATTTTTGTCCTTTACATTGTCTTCAGACAGAAGCCCCTTGTCTTGCATAATTAAAAACCAAATGGGGCAGAGGGACCGTTCGGTTAAAGCACGGAATCCCCCTGTAAAGTGAAGCTTTCAGCGACAAACACGGTTGTGGGACACAAGTTTTGTTTCTTGAATTGCGTAGGCGCTCTCTTGTCTCGGTGTTCAAAAACATGTATTGGCTCAGCTTCAAGAGTTGCTTCTCTGCTTTTAAATGTCTGCTTTTTGATTATGCTGTCATGTGGATGAAGGCGCTTCTTCAGATCTCATCCATGGCCTGGAGAACATTGTGCCCTCGCCCGGTGGGTA
The DNA here is from genome assembly GCA_032468235.1 of Pseudoxyrhopus heterurus. Taxonomy (NCBI): domain Eukaryota; kingdom Metazoa; phylum Chordata; class Lepidosauria; order Squamata; genus Pseudoxyrhopus; species Pseudoxyrhopus heterurus. The sequence goes on along the minus strand of JANHJO010005550.1, from coordinate 52,454 downwards.
TGCATGCTTAACCACTCTAGTCAAGCCGTTGGAGGAGGGGGCTTGAATGGCTGGATTGGAGGTTAGCAGTCTGCATCAGAGGTCTCCGAAGTTGGCCTCTTTAAAGCTTGTGGACTTCAACCCCCAGAATTCCTCAGCCAGCCATGGACTCTCAGTTTCTGATGACAAAACCTTTCTTTACGATGGACGTTTGGGAAAAAGCAATGCTAGTAAAATATCTTCTCAACTCGGACTGAAATTGATTAAGTATACTAATGTTTCAGTTTGAAGTAGCTTTGAAAATTAATCTTTGTTAGCTAGAAAATTAATCTTAACCACTGAAAAAGTTACTCTATTTCATTTTATTTACATTTACTTGAAAAATGTAGAAACACATATAAACATTGCAGTGAATTTTTTATAGCAGGCACTTGTGGAAATTTAATTTAACAGTTCTGTTGAAAAATAATATTTTCCTCAGTTACCTTCTTAATTTTTCTTCCTTTATTTCTGTTGCTTGCTTTATAAGACTTTCCTAACTTTAATTTATCCTTTTCCTGTAAAATTGCTTACATTATGAAGGACGTAAGTCTAAAAAGACTAAAAAACATTTTAAGAAACCATTTAAAGCTCGTGAGCACTCAAAAGGTAGGTACAACGAGCACAATTTGCTGAACATTTCTGCTTGCTGCTTCTGTTTTTTTATAAATTAATTTTAATTAATAATTCTGCAGTAATATGTGTGACTTTATCTTTGCCAGTATTGTTTTCATAAGAAATGAATGTAAAGAGAAGAAACAAAAGAAAAACTAACAAAGCCTTTTCATGTTGTACATTGTGTTGAAAAGAGGGCTGCAGATTTGGAAGCACTTATTTAATACACAATTCAGTTGTGTGTTCTGTTTGATATTCTCCATGTTGGCTATTTCTCCAAAATATAAATATAATAAAGTTTAGCCTCTCTGTGGAGTTTTTTGTAAGATTTAATAAATTAGGTTAAGATGTAAGATCTTGCTTAGACTTTGCTGTGTAGCAAAGAAGATGAAAAAAGAGGAAATGCTTAGAAGTGATGAAAAGTAAACAGATGCTGTTTAATGTGATAATCTAAGTGTTAAATTGAAGGAATGCAGTGGAAACTAACTTACACATTATTGTTTAGATAAACCGAAAGAACAGAAGAAAGATACTTTCTTGGAAAAGCTTGCAACCCAAGTCATCAAAAACGTACAAGTCAAAATCACCGGCATCCATATCAAGTATGAAGATGATGTAAGTGGCCTGGAGCCTGTGTAAAACTGACCAAGAGTAAGAAGAAGCAGCCTCTTCCATGAAGGGCTGGGCTGCTTATCTAAGGATCAGGACAATAGTGTCCATAAAAAATGACCTAAAAAGTAAATAAAATACAAAATACATTGTTTCTTGAAAAGGATCACAACTTTCCTGTACAAGATTTACAGAAGGTTGTTTTTGCTTCAAAATATGTGAAAAGATAGGAATTGCAAAACAACTAACACCTGTATTTTATTTGCTAGCACCCATTTTGAATCTTATGCAGATTTTTTTTATGTGTAACTAAACTGCAAATGCATTTATGCTAAGGTGTTTAATATTCCTATATTTTCTTCTATACTTGTAGATCACAGATCCTAAGCGACCAATTTCTTTAGGAATGACTCTGGCAGAGCTCAGCTTGCAGGTAAGGGAAAGAGGGGTTTAAAACTTCCTGGCGGGCTGGCGAAAGAATGACAAATTTATTTCAGGCTGTGTTTATTTTCACACTGGAAACCATTCTTAGAGACACATGTTACTTAATTATTGTGGAACCCCCATTGCAGCTTTATTAACAGTGGGAAATTAGTGGGGACTGTTCAAGAGACATTTCTAGCTGTGAGACTTTGACTAAATAAATCCCTTCCAGATGCGAGAAATTCTTGACACCTAAAAGAAGTGTGAAGCCGGTAAGATCCCGTTAATGTCTTTTTTTATTTCCAGACCACAAATGAAAACTGGACTCCTTGTATTTTAAATGAGGCTGCCAGGATCATCTACAAGGTACAGCTGTCCTTGGGTTCAAGCACAGCAATTTTCTCTTTGGTAGCTCCTAGAGGTACCTGGAAAAGCGTATTCAGGGACATGAATTTTAATGCCCAGGATGCTTAGTGATGCATAGCGCTTAAGCCTGAAGGGTTGGACCCACCGTGGCAGGGCTTTTGATCTCTTCTTACCCTGTGAATAGCGGATTCTCTCTGCCTCTTTCTTTCCCCAAAAGCTCAGATGCCGGTTTTTTGAAGGCTGGTTTGTGCTCCGGTCTTCTGAAAGCATGTTTTGATGCTCCCTCGGGCAAGCAGAACAACTCCTTAATTGGCTGGCAGCCCAAGAAGTGCTTTTGGCAGCTTGTCTAGATCAAGGCAACCTTCCCCTCAAACAAAATTGTTCTGGCTGGCTTTGTATCCGCCTCCGTAAATGTCTGTCCTTTGAAGCTGACTTTGTTGCTGTTTGAGGGGTCCTCGGCGCTCTCCGTCGCAGCCCCTAACCAACTGTATCTTCTCTTTCAGCTTTTGAGCCTTGATTCCCTCAGTGTCTACTGGAATGTGGAGAGTGAAATGTATTACCGCTCTTCCCGGGAGCAAATCTTGGTAATTTAAACCTTATTGTACTTTATGTTTGTGAACCGGCTTCTTCCTGTCTTTTCACTGATAAGGTTGGTAGAGCAGTCGTATAAGATGAGATTAGCCAGCAGCCAAGGACCTCCACTCCAGGGAATTTCCTTTGCATGACGTCATCCCCAAAGCCCACCACTGGCCAGACTTAATGGGCAAGTTGGTAAGATGAGAAGTGGGGGGGGGAAGGGCTTCTTCCTGACAAGTGTTTCTCAGGCTTGGCAACTTTAAGATGAGAGGACTTCAATTCCCAGAATGCCTCAGGTAGCATTGAACACTGCCCAAGAGAGAGGGAGAATTTAATAGACATTAACTTCAAATCAGGCAATTTCGCAATGGGATGTTGCCCCTCAAATGTAACACCTGACTCTTTTCTGCATGGTTTCCTCTGAGGAGGCAAGAGAGAAATGAGGCCTTCTGAGGTGTTTTCCTAACTAAAAAAAAAAACACCGGACCCCTCATTGTGTGGACGTTTTGCAGCCAAAGGGCAGATGTTGCAGGCAGTGGTTGAAGGTCTAGTGAGGGGGATGTACAGCAACGGAGACTCTGGAAGGAAAACAGCGTCTAGGTTGAGCTATTTCTGTGGCATGAACTCTGCCTCACTTAGAAGTGGCGAGTTCTCCACATTGTCAGGTGAGCTTCATCCAGAGTATGTTGTCCTACGCATTTATCACTGAAATACCTGAAAGGTTGTGGGTTTCTTGCCATGTACAGGAGCGGTTGAAAAAAGGAGTCCCTTCTATGAACCAGGAGCTTCCTGACTATCAGTACAGTAAGTGAGAAGGACAGAAAAGGGAGGCGCGGATGACCAGAATTCACCTGGTAATGGCAGAGGGTCCATGGGTTGGCAAATCTCAGTCCACCTGGGAGGATGAAGCTGGGGCCTACCCAAAGGATGGGTGGTTTCTGTAGGGACTCTCTGACGCCTGCCTCCAGGTGAAGAAAATGGGTGTGGGCTGGGTAAGGCTCTCTTGGCCATGGAGTTCTGCTGTGGAGAGGAATTTAGGCCAAGAAGTCTAATATTTGGATAGGAATAGAGACAGGAGGAGAGGATATGATGAAATAAATAGGTCAGACAGAGTTTGTTCGTATCTTGTGCTGAAGCGAGTCCTTTTGGCACAGCATGCTGTCTGAGCATCACCTATGGGAGTTGTGATTCATAAGCCAAGTTTTTTGGTAGAACGTGACAGGTATCCTGTGCCAGAGCCGTAGCATTACTAGCATAAACCCAACTAGTAATGAGTAGAGTAGCATATTTTAATTCAGCAAATTTCAGCAATGGTTTTATTTCGATTTTTATAGGGACTAGTTCCTAATTTTTTCTCTCTCTTTTTTGTTGTTGAAAGTATTTAAACCCGTATCGGCTTCTGCAAAACTCTACCTTAACCCTCATGCCGAAGAAGAACTGGAAACGCCTAAGATTGACTGGGCCATGGAAGTCCAGAGCATCGCCGTTGAACTTACCAAGCCTCAGGTAGGGGGATGTGTGTCGCCCACTCGGATCCCCCCACGGAAGGCAGGTGACGACTTCCGTAAACTCTCCTGGATAAAAGATGTTCCCAGGATCTCTGGGCTGTTTACAGTTGTTAGAATGCATCTTCCTCGGCAATGCTCAAAATTCTGTGACTCTCTGGTTAAGATTCCTCTTGTGTTTTTTTCCCTTCATTTAGTACCTTAGTATGATTGATCTCTTGGAATCCATTGATTACATGGTCCGAAATGTCCCGTATAGAAAATACAGACCTGAAGTTTCTCTGCACGGGAATGCCAAACAGTGGTGAGCTGGAGATATTTCTGTGTTGCTTCTGATCTGGTTGCAAGAGTTAGTTCTTCAGTGCAGCAAATGGCAGCCTTTGGTGAATCCCAAAGGAGAGGGGCGGAAAAGTCCTCCTAAGCAAGTGGCATTTTCCAGAGTATTTTAAAATATTGAAGGAAGAATCGTTCTGTCTGCTTTGGCCACAGAAATTAAGGGAAGATTTTGCAGAGGAACGGCTAAGAGCATGAGCTCCTTCAGTTGAACAAATGCTAGGCTTAGAAATTCTTGCCTGCAAATATCCTGCCTGCCCCAGGTCTTGTTCCTGTTAGTTCAAACTGTTTCTTATTTATTTCCCAAGGCTCAATAATGGGATTGTTTCTTACAGGTGGAAGTATGCAGGAAATTGCGTTCTTGACCTTTACATCAAGCGATACACACAGATGTGGTCATGGAATCATATAAAGAGCCACAGGCAACTTCTGAGAAGTTACAAAACCATTTACAAACTTAAACTGACACAAACCAAATTGCCAGAGGAAAATCAGAAACAAATCCAGGTAATTGACCCAAGGCTAGAAGGGCTGGCACCTGCAGGCCAGAGGCTTAGCCGGAGGAGGAAGGTTGGCAGAAGGCCATAGAAACTCCATGTCTGCATTTGCTCCGCAGGACTTGGAGAAGGCTCTCGATGTTTTCAGCATTGTTTTAGCAAGGCAACAAGCACAAACTGAGGTAGGTTCTCCTCCCCCGTTCCTATTATAAGATTTTTAAATAGTCAATTTTAAACAAGAAGTGTTTAATTTAGAAACGGCTGTGCTGACCGTCAGTAGAAATACTTCCAGGGCGGGTTACATGGTCAGCAAAAGTGTTTAGAAGGGTTTCTAAAAACAGCACATTGAGAAGCTCCTTGTAATATGCTAACACAACTTTGTACCCTCTGCAAATGATTTAGTTTGAAGGAATCTTGCCATTTTATTTCTTCAGTAGTGATCATAAACTAGCTATCAGCATACATACCTGACGTTTGCAAAATGGCCGTTTCTGGTTATTTTTCGTAAATTTTTAGTATTTGGGAGATTGTTTAGTTTGTATGAAGAATACATTTCTTTCTGTTTGCTGAGCTTGAGGCTGATGAAAGGGCAAAGCCTCTGATCCTTTGTCTCTGATTTGTAGGTGGTGAGGTCAGGACAAAAGCTCTCCAAGAAATCCGCGGATGGGGAGAAGAAAAGTGGCTGGTTTTCTGGCTTTTGGGGCAGGAAGGAATCCAAGAAGAAAGACGAAGAAGAAGAAGACAAGTCAGTCCCTGGAAGTAAGTCTTGAGTCAGTCCAGCAGCCCCGAGTCTCCAGAGTGGCTGGTTGCAAAGGGCTGAGCATTAAGCCAGGATGCCGGTCAGGGAACGAAGCTACCAAACTGAATGGAAATGGCCGAAGGGAAGGCAAACGAACCCCGGGACCAGCTCAGCCTCGAGCCTACCTGAGGAGCAAAGTGCCATCCCTTCCCTCTGCTTGGTGGGCCCTCCAAGGTAACACCTTCCACCCTTCCTGCAGCTATCGATGACCTCATGACCCGTGAAGAGAAGGCAAAGCTGTTCACCGCCATTGGGTACAGCGACAGCTCCCACAACCTGACTTTACCCAAAAAGGTAATTATGCCCTTTGATTAAATCTGGAGCATCACAGAAGAAGAGGAGTGTCTCCCTTTCTCGCGGGTGAAACTTACAAGTGGGCTGTAATTCATCTTTCCTACCCTGCTTGGGAGGGGGAGGGGACCCCAGGTATCGTGTCTGCCTGACCTTTGTGACAAAGACACCCCATTCAATGAGAGGACTAACGCTCTGCAACGTTTTTGTCTCCCGCTTAGTATGTGGCCCACGTGGTGTCCCTGAAACTCCTAAGCACTTCCGTTACTATTAAAGAGGACAGGAATGTTCCGGACACCCTTAAAATCCAGATCATCGATTTAAGCACTAAAATCTCGCAGAGGCCGGGCGCACAAGCTCTGAAGTAAGTGCCGGTTCCACAAGTCAGAAGTTCCAATTTCATTATGTGCATTGTGTGAATCTGGGCTTCTCGGTTCATTGAAAGGGTGATTTCTTCGGTATCATCGATGATAGGCCTGTCACAGTTTGGCAGAACAAAACCAGAATCTGGTGGGCACTTCTTGCGTTAAAGTTTGGGCCCTCTTGCTATTCCTGCATCAGTTGGGCTGTCAGCCTTTTCATTTGTCTTTGATTAATTGTACAGACCTTTTCTCCTCTTGTAAGACGGAACCTCGCGCAATTGCCTCCTTGTAGTTTGGGGAGGAGAAACCAGTTGCCTGTTGATAATTTGCAGGATAGAGGCAAAGCTTGAACATTGGTACATGACGGGCTTGAGGCAACAGAACATTGTGCCTTCTCTCGTGGCCTCCATTGGGGGCGCTGAGTCATCCCTGCTTGAAATCAAGTTTGAGACCAACCCGGAGGACAGCGTGGCTGACCAGAGCCTCTCCGTTCAGTCACAGCCCGTAGAAATCATCTACGATGCGGTGAGTGGAATCGGCGTGAAATGCTTCTCAGTTCTCAACATTTGACCTCCTTCCTTTGCTATTTCCGTATTTGCAGTCCCACGAAGAGGGGGAAAAACAGATACAATTGATAACTCTCTTTCTCAGAGAACAATCAACGCCCTGGTGGAATTTTTCCAAACCAACCGAGGCATGGACCTTGAACGCTTAACCACAGCCACCTTGTCCAAGCTGGAAGAAATTAAGGAGAGGACCGCCACAGGTGTGTTTTAGATACCTCAGGTCAACTCCAGATGACCAAATAACCCTTTTTGGCCCTGGGGGCAAATGTCCAGGGGCAGAGGGGTTTCCCACTGCCCCCCCGGGGGGGGGGGTAGGGATGTGTTTTAAGCAGAATTCTGCTCCAGTGGGGGAAGGGGAAGCTGCCCGCCTCAGCTCCGTTCTGCTTCCTGTCTTAGGGCTGATGCATATCATCGAAACACGAAAAGTCCTTGACCTGAGGATTAACTTGAAGCCATCCTATCTTCTGATCCCACAAACTGGCTTCCACCATGAACAGTCAAACTTACTTATTTTGGACCTAGGTACTTTCCAGGTAGGTCATGATGACCTTTCTTAAAGATTGAAGGCAAGATATTAATAAATTAAAGCTTGGCAGAGGAGAAGAATGTGTTTCTCTCAGGTGTAATGTAGTCCCGTTGGGGGCTGATGAATAAAGCCAGGGGCCAGTTGTGTTTACAGACACATTTGTGAAAACTGTGTGGCAGCTGCAGTTTAAGCAGCAGAGAACCTTATCATTCAACAGCTGAAGAGCATCAGCCAAGGTCACCAGCAGAACTCGAGCAGTTCCTTGGAAGAGGTCATGGACAAAGCCTATGACAAATTCGATGTAGAAATCAAGAACGTACAACTACTGTTTGGCAGATCAGGTATGATGCCTCTAAACCCCAAACATTCTTGACTGCATATCAAGTGGAAAGCAGTTGGCACGCAAATGGTACAGTATTCACTGTATAAACTTTTCGAAATTCGAATGTATTTACTTCTCTGGAGTTCGACAGATGCGCATACTGAATTTTTCTTTTTGTGTGGTATCACTAGGGCTTACTAGCGATAACACAAATGCATCCGTATTATTTATTATCGTGCTAGAATTACCAAAATATTTAGCAACTCCTTAATTTTATTTTAGGGGAAGATTGGAAAAAGGCCCGGTCTGAGCCTGCATCCTTGCTGCACATATTGCGTCCCATGGACATGTGTGTCCGAGTTGCCAAATCAATGGTGGAGAAGGACGTCAGAATGGCAAAGTAACTTAGCAATTTTAAAAACTTTAAATATGGTCCAGTTGTTTCGTGTTGCCTAAAGGTGGAGCAGGCTGCATTTTTGTGGCTAGGGAGTTGGCCTTTTATTCAGTGTGCTTGTTGCTGCTACAGACCTCTTAAAATGTTTCTAGAGTGACATCCTGGGCAGGAGTGGGAATTCATGGCTCGTTTTTCATGTTAGGTTTGTTTGGAAGAGTTATTTTTAATGATGCCACACTGAAGCTACTGATCAATGCCATGAAATTTACTTATTCAAATCTTCCCAGGACAAAGTAGCCGACCAGTCTTCCTGGAGACCTTCTAATGGTCTTTTAAAAAGCTTTCCAAATGTACCTTATCATTTCTTGGATGTTTCTCAAAATCATTACTTTAGGCCCAGTTGAAAGAAAGCTGTGAGCTGGCGGTTCACTTCATATCCTTGTAGCCAGAGATCAGTGCGTTTGTTTGTAAAAACAAGATGTTAATTACATTTTCTTTGATGGTGCCTTCCGTGAAGTGCGTGCCAATTTCACAGCCCTGCTGGGTTTTGGTCTGTGTGTATGTGTGTGTGTGTGTGCTTTCCCTTCTAGATCAAGAGTGTAGCAGACTTATTAGCAACCTAGTTCTGTTTCTTCTACATCTTTTATATCCTTAGGTTTAAAGTGTCAGGAGAGCTTCCTTTGGTTCACCTGAGAATTTCTGATCAGAAGATCAAAGGGGTTTTGGAGCTTATTGACAGCATTCCCCTCCCACAGAAATCGGAAGTTTCAGTTTCAAGTTCAAAGGTATCACACTCGTTGTACATTTGGGGAAAGTACAGTCAGTAATTAGCACCATTATTGGCATTTCCAAGGCCCAGAAAGGTCAAAAGTGTAATAAATGCTAGTGGGGCAGTCATGCCAGCTTGGCACTGCTGTGGGAACATTCCAGCCTGAAGTGCTGTGTGTAGAATAATATGAACATATAATCCAGTGGTTTCTCACTGTCTCACATTCTTTTGTAGGCCCCTGCCATCCCTGTGGTTTCTGGTGGAAGGAAAGACTTCCTTGGTGCCACACTATTGCTGGAAGACTTAGAATCAGGTAAAAAAAGGAAAAAAGGAAGGACATCCCAAATTACGACAAATCCAAGGCAGTTGCTGCGTCTGGCTATTTTAGAAGGCACATAAGTGTGGCTCAGACAACTTTGCGTTAAAATCTTTAAATGGAACATTTAAAAAAAAAATCAAGTTATGGTAAATGGAAATCCCCCCCCCCCCCGCAAATGACTCTACAAACCCAATTTTATTTAAACACTGATTAATTAGTCCATTCCAAAGTGGATATTTTGATGCCCACAGAATGTCCTAATAGCACTTTCTTTGTTCCTTAGAATCTGAGGATGAATATTTTGATTCTGCTGATTATCCCCAACAACCGGATAAAGCGGTTTCCCGCCCCAAAAAGCAGCTAAAGAATGAGACTAAAACTGTTCAGGAAGAACTGACAGACCTGCAATTAAAATTCGAAATTAAGGAGGCAAGTGTGGGGTTGTTGTTTTTCTGCATCGCTTAGCAACCGAAGTTT
>JANHJO010005550.1:0-11403 GCA_032468235.1 Pseudoxyrhopus heterurus | reverse complement strand
GAGGGCCGATCGCAAGGCCGACCTGCCGGAGAGGGGTCCCCAGGCTCCCCTGCCTCTCCAGGAGGAGCCGGTCTCCCTGAGGGAGGAGGGAGGGAGGCGGCGCTGGGACTTCCCCCTCGCCTCTCGCCGCGGCGCCTTTTCTCTGCTCGGCGGGGGTGGGGAGGCGGGAAGGCGGCGAGTTTCTCTCCCCCCCCCCAAGCAAATGGGAGATAAACTGAGGGGGGGGGGTTGGTCCCTGAAAAAAAAAACCGAACAACCCTCTTTTCCCTCCTCCTCCTCCTCCTTCATGGCCTGTCAGCTGTCACCCCCGGAACCCCACAATCAGACAAAATGAAGGCTGGGCTGAAAGACAGGATGCACTTTAAGCGTGTAAAATGGCTGTTTGAAAAAAAAAAAAAAAAAAGGAGCCAGTAGTTCCTAGCGGAAGCGAGAGCGCTGCTTTGAAGGCTGTTTCTGGGCTGGGTCGGTGTGTGCATTGCAGATCGTGGAAGATAAAAGTAGTCGGAACTTTTTTTCCCTCCCCTCCTAATGCTTCGACTCTCTTTTATGTCCTTTGGGAAGAGAGGGCTTTAAGTCCTTGAGGTTATTAGGAACATCTGAAAGGCTTCTGGGGAGGGGGGGGGGGAGTTTCATGACTAAAGTTGGGCTGGCTGCAGTCGCAATGCCTGCATTTTCACAAAGAGTTCTGGAACTGGAAATACATCTTTAAAAGTTTTGGGCCCCGTCATTGTTTAAAATCCAGGGATAGAAGTTGTTTTGTGAGTTCGAGGTCAAGATTTTTTACATCCTTTTCTGAAGAAATTCATGAACAACAATTAATAACTTTACATTTATACCTGTTTACACGTCATGCCTCCTACCAATCAATATCTAGCATACCGTAATTTTCTTCAGAGGTCCTCTATAAGCCTCCCAGACAGAAATAATTTTGGTTGAATGTAAGCCAGGCAGGGGGAAGACAGAGTTTGGACCCGTCTGTCTGTCCGTCTGTCTGTCTGTCTGTCTGCGTCTTGCAAAGTGTATGTAGTGCAAAAGGCTGCATTAAATTAAAAATGCATTTTTAAAAACGTCTCCGTTGCCACGATGGGAACGAAATGCTGGATTACATAGGTTTTGGTCTGTTCCAACGAAGCCCTGGTGTTCTTCAGTCGCTTGGCCTGCAGTGCCCAGCACAGAAATTTGGAATCCAAGTTGCGATGTGTACATTTTAGCATGGAGCACCTACTTCAATCTATTTCTAATTTGCTCCAAAAGCCTCCTTCCAGATGGCTGGGTCACCTGAAGTGGAAACCTGTTTAATAGTCATTTTATGGCTTGTTTTCCCATATCGGTTGCTTCTGAAAACTATCTGTCCCCACTGCTTTTCTTCTCCCAACTTCACCCTTCCGTCTCTCGGTGCTGTGATTTACGCTGCCCGTTGGCTATTGCAGAATTTTAAAAAAGGGGAAGTAGACTTCTCTTCAGTTTTGGTCTCTGGGGAAGACAATATTCTTCTGTCATTTGATAAACTAGCCCCCCCCCCAATGGTTCAGGTGAGGCGAGGCTGCAGGAGGCTCTAATTAAAAGCCAAAAGACTTGGCGCCTCCCCCCCTCTCACAAGGCAGCCCAGCCAAGACCTTGGGAACTGCAAGGAGAAAGGAGAGAGCCCGGGTGCCGTGTGCTCCCTGGGTCTGCTGGAACTCCCAAGTTTTAATGACTCCTATACGGTCTTTCCGCGTGTGACACCTTGATATCCATCTTAATTTTGGGATTCTTCTCAACGAGACAATGATGAAAGATCTCTTCCCCAGCTCCAGCGAGGGATCAATGGCAGCTGGTGCTCGGTGCCATTGTTTACCGCACCAACTGGAGGCTCGGGGCAGATCCGGGAGCGCAAGAGCCTCCTTGGGGCCCTGCGTGGCTTTGATCTCCTCCTGCCTCCAAGGCAACACGGTTTTATTAGCCCCTTCTGGTCACCCCCAAAAAGATCAATCATGTTCCCAGAGTGCAGATGGCAGACGCTTGTCCCTGCAGTTGGAGAAGGTTGGGCTGGAGCGTTTGTGATGGGAAAGCAGGAGTTGGGAGTCCTGATTTTTATTTTATTTTATGGGTCATTCTTTTCCTTTGTATCGTGGGCCAAACCTCGAAATCTGCCCGGGTGCTTCGGCAATGAAGTCCTGCCTTCCCAGAGACCCCTTCCGTGGCCATGGAAGCAGATGGTGCTTTTCCTGGGCCAGTTTGAGAGCAGAAAGGCTGGGATCCAGACTCTCTTTTCTCTCTCTCTCTCTCTCTCTCGGTCTTCTCCCTAGGCCAGCAACGTTGGGTCCTTTTCTCTCTTTTTTTGACGCTTCCTGTTCTGAGCATGGGTGGCTTTGTGTAAAAGGAAATTATTTGCAAGCTGTAATTTTTCAAATGTGTCAAATGAAATTCCGAGCAAGTCTCTTTTCTTTTGTTGAGAAGGCAAGAGGTGCAGAGTAATATTTGGCCAAAACTCCCTCTTTTGTTGAAAAGGGCCGTTTTAACTTCACCAAACTTGCTATTAATACGTTGCATCTGCCCTAATGTTTGGCCTGCCAGCCTTTTTCTTAACTTTGCAATGTTGGAAGTGACTTCTGAGCCGTGTTGTATCCTTGCCTGCTGGCACCGCAAGTAAATCTTTCTAGTTTGGGACTTTGTGCAGCTGTCGGGAGAGAGGAATGCCCAATGTAAGCTTTCTGAGCTGAAGAACAGTTCAGTTAAGCTTCTTATGTGAATTTCTTCCCTAGAAGAAAGGCTGCTTTCTGGGTACTTATTTTTAAATTTCTCCTCCATACAGAGAATTGCCTGGGAAATGTGATGGGTTGGCAGTTTCAGGGCTGCGAGCTGTCCATTAATCCAGAGAAGAGAGTTTAATAAACTGCAGATCCCCTTTGAAGTCGGTTGTCTCCTCCAGACCTGAGGGTTCAGCTGGAAACAGGGCCACCTCTGCCTCCTTCCTCCCATCCATGGTGGGCAAATTAAGTTCTCCGGCCTTTGTTGGTGGAGAGTAGAAGATGAAGGGATCGGTGCTTGCTTTGAGCTAAAGTGGAGGGTAGAGCTTTTCCTGGAATTTACCTTTCAATGTAAAGGTAAGAGCCTTGGTGGTGCAGTGGTTAGAGAGAGCAGTAATTAGTAATTAGTACGTACCTGCCAGCTGCCTGCAATTTAGCAGTTCAAATCCCACCAGGCTCAAGGTCGACTCAGCCTTCCATCCTTCCGAGGTGGGTAAAATGAGGACCCAGATTGTTGGGGGCAATATGCAATATATGCTTACTTCTGTAAACCGCTTAGGGAGGGCTGTAAAGCCCTGATAAGTGATATATAAATCTAAACAATAAATGTTTTCCCCTTTAGAAGGCCCAGAACTTTAGAGGCAATCTTTGGGGAAATCTTGCCCGACCATCTTTTTTACAGTAATTTCTCAAGAAAGGGCACAGAATTCAGCGCTGAATGCAAAACCTTCATATCCTCTAAAGTTCTGAAACAAAACTCCTTTGCCCGTTTAAACGAAGAAAAGAATTTTTTTGGAGGGGGGGGAAATATTAGTCAAACTGTTAAGATAATGTGACAACTGCTTAAAAGATAGTCAGGTAAATAACCTTAAAATGGAATCTGGTGAGTAAACAGTATGTGATCTTTAAACACAACGTCCTACTTCAAAATATGCTGCAAAAGTTTTTCCCCTCAACAGCAGCATCAGCATTTCCGAGCGCCCCCGGCTTTGCCTTCAGCTAGAGATTATTCACTTACTGACATTTATCCTACAAGTGAGTCAAACCTGTCATCAATCCAAAGTTGCTCCCAAACTGTGAAGTTAGCAAAGGAAACCGAGCTTTGTGAGTGGGGAATGAAAATGGGAGCCGCTCGTGCCATGGCGGAGAGAACCGGGTTCCAAGGGGCCTTGTAGTCACTGCCTTCATTCTGTGTGTCCAATGAAGTTGGACCCTTGGAAGGACACGGGCCGTGGGTCGTCCACTGGCAGCCACGGTGGGTCAGAATAGTAGCTGCTGGAAGGCCCCAACGTCAGTGGCTCTCGTGCTGAGGCCAGGGCTTCCCAATCATGGCAACTTTAAGATGTGTGGACTTCAACTCCCAGAGTTCCCCAGCCAGCCGTGGAAAAGTTGAGGTCCAGGGCTGTGGTGATGGAGGACCTGGTGCCCCAAGACTGACGGAAATATTAGGCTGGGGCTGCGTCGGACAGGGCTGCAATTATACTAGAGTGGTGACTTTTCCAGACCGACTAATCTTTAATCTTTAATAAAATTTATATGCCACCCGACTCCTGAAGGACTCCGGGTGGCGTACAACATATTAAAACAACATCAACAGGTTAAAAAGCATAAAAAAACATTCTCTCAACATACGATTCAGCCCCAACTAGCTAGAAAGCCGTATGCAACGAAGCAGCTTGATGATTCCGTAGGGCAAAGGCTTCTTCTCACGATTCCTACTCCAGGCCCACATAAGGACCGTTGAAGCGTCTTCGCGGTGACGGTGTGCGCAGAGGCCTTTGGCACCAGCTCCAGCTATCTGGGACAACACCAAAGCTTGCTGGGTTGGAGTGGAACCGTCTGGACAGAAGAATGGCAGAAAACGAACGTTGTGAACGACAGTGGGATTACGAGTCGGTCAAGAGACCGCCGTCAGCTCTCCGTTTTGATGATCTCTGGTCAGTAACCTTTCACCAGCAAAGGCTGGTCCCGAGAAAGCCTTCCTAGGACGGCCGCATGGGATTGACGCAGGCTTTCGAACAGGGACACAGACCAGGTTATTTCTGCCTGAACTTGGTTTCACCTTCATCCTTCGCTCAGGTGCCGCTTGCACTTGTGAAGCCGGTCTCCCTTGGCCGGAAGGGACAAAGTCCTCCGGTCGGCAGATGGCCTCGTGGTTGCTCTTTCCAACCTGCCTCAGCTGACCAACTCATCCCAGTAGGACCAGCTGTTCCGCTCACTGTTGGGGCCGCAACACCCGATTGCTTCTCCGTCTTCTTCTTTTCTTGTGGCCAAACATAAATCCTAGTTTTTCCGAGCGGGCCTATGGTTTCATCCACCTGTGCTTGCCTCGAGCGACATATAACCTCATGCCAGGTTTTCCTCACTTTAGGTAGCTATAATTGCATCAAGGTTTGCAACCTGTTGACAGAAGAGCTGAACAGGTGTTTCTTAGGTGTCTCAGGACCCTTCCTCTGTGTGAAGAGAGGAAGCCAACATCTATCTCTGAAGACCTTTCTAAACCACTATAGCTGGAAGGAGTTGTCAAAACAGATCTTTGTTTTCACACATAAGGGGAGAGGAAGCTGCAAAGAAGCACCCGATCGATGAGAAGGTTCCTACTACCGTTTGCTGTTAAAAAATCACCATTTATGGGTGATGTCAGGTTGGCGCTATCTGTGTTAGGCACTGACTAGCCCTAATCACAGCTGTGAACATCAGGAAATAATGAAGGGTAGTTCTTTGGGGTGCTTTATGCATCCTAACTTCTCTGGTTTCATGCCAAAAAGCCGGTTCAGCTTTGTTGCTTTTAATAAACCTCAGAATAAATCTGTTCTGTTCTGGAAAAATACAGTCTTTGGATTCAAGCTTTACCTCTCTGTTAGGAAAAGTCGTCGTGCTGCTCTTCATCCAAGGTATCTATATAAAAGAAGACCAAGACAGGAAAAAAAATCTCTATTTGGGGGATCGGCTCGCAAGAAGGAAACTCAGGGAAGTCAAAAAGTAAATGCTCTTGTTTTGGTGAAAACATTTTCTGTGCTGACCAGCGCTTCCCGTTCCTCTGAACCTTTTGTCAGATTTGCAGACAAGCGAACAATGAGGGGTCCTTGGTGGTCTCTGAGCTTGGTTGTTTCCTTGCAGACGTTTTCCTTGCAATGAAGGGTAAAGTCCCTTTTAATTTACCCACATCGGAGTAACCCAGTGTAGCTGTGCTGTGCCCCGAAGGAGGGGAAGTGGGTATTCTTGCTCATTTGGGTTTCCAGCCCAACAAAGGCCAAAGGAGTGTGAACAGAATAACAGAGTGGGAAGGGACCTTGGAGGTCTTCTAGTCCACCCCACTGCTCAAGCAGGACACCCTCCATCATTTCAGACAAACAGTTGTCCAGTCTCTTCTTAAAAACCTCCAGTGGTGGAGCAGTTACAACTTCTGGAGGCCAGCCATTCCATTGATGAATTGTTCTCAGGAAATCTCTCCTTGGCTCTCTCCTTTAGTTTCCGTCCGTTGATTCTTCTCCTTCAGGTGCTTTGGGGAACAGGTGGACCCCCTCTTCCCTGGGTCAGCCCCATTGGAACCCTGCTGCCTTGTCACCCCTAGGATGCCAGGAGGCAGAGTGACCCCGGGGTGAAAAGTCGGGGCCCTGCTCCAGAGCTGGATAGAAATGGAGCCTTGCCCTGGACTCTGGAGCGGAAGAAACGCAAAGCCTGATGCCCTGCCCAGCACGCTGGGTGATGAGCGTGATTTCCCGGCGCCCGATCCGGATGGCTGAGCTTCCAGATTTCTGGAGCCCGTGAACTGAGGACGGCAAGCAGCGAAAAGGTCCTCAGCAAAGCAGGCAGGAGGCTCTGAAGCAAAATGATAAAGCTGAGTAATTTCATTAAGAACAGTTGTATTTACTGGGAGCCGCAGATGGTGCCGTTTAGCTTATGGCCAATTTGTTAAGTTAAAACGAATATAAAGAGAGACAGGAAAGTATTCCAAGTGAGAGGTGGTTAAAAATTTAAACGGGGACCAGATGGCTGAAGGATGATCATTCATCCAAATTTGGTGAGGAGTAGCCTGCACGATTGGAGAGATGTTTATATCGGAGCCCTTGGAGGTGCCAGGCCTCCTTCGGATCCAGAAGGGAATCACCAAGTCTTGTCTGTCTGTCTGTCTGTCTGTCTGTTTTTAAAAAGGGCAAATCCTGCAGGCTGGCAAAGTGGGAATGTTCTGCTCTGCTCTGCTGGTGTAGTCACTTGGCCTTGGATGACTAGCAGGAAGAACCAAATTAGATCTAAATGTTGTTTTCCAGAGGTTTTTGCTGTCACGTAGGCATTACGTTTCTATTTCAGCATTTTTTTTAGCCTGGAAGCTCTTGGCCAAATCCCAGATCAGACAATATGGTTTTATCGTCTTTAACAACGATGCAGCTCAAGCAATCATAAAATCACCATTCAATGTTCTGTAACCACTGCTGTAGGACATTTTGGGATGACAATAAATTATGCTGTGTATTGTCGGACTTTCTTCTAAGGAAAGAGGTCTGGGATTCCGCTGGAGGGCTCTGAAAGGCTGGATGAATGGAAGGGTTTCCTCTGGAGCTGAAAGGAACTGGTCCAGAGAAGGTCCAGCCCAAAAGCTCCAAAGCTACTACATGAGGAAGGTGAAGAACCTGCTCACTTTTTCCAAGGCATGAGGCCAATATTTCCATGGGTAGAAGTTGCTTCTGCTTGAAAGGTGCTGTGCAATTCAAGGTCACCATGAAAATATCTTAGTAAACACTCATAAAATTCCTTTTCTGCTCTTTTCTGCTACCAACTCTAGTGTCTCATGCAGCACAAAAACTCTTTCAGTCATCCTGGACTCTTGTAAGAACTTGTGTTGGCCAAGTTGAGTTTGTCCCTAGTAGAAGACCCTTCCACAATGGGTCCCTTTCCACTGGTTTCCAACCTGACCCCTGAATATTACTTCTAATCCTTTTTTTCCTTTGGCAAGAACATTCCCCCCCACCCCCAGTTTGATCTTTATAACAATCTTGGGAGGTAGATTAGGGTTAAAAGGGGGCGATTTAAGATCTTTCTTTCCCCAAGTCAAGTTCTGTTCAGCCAAATGCAGATAAAAATGTCTCTTCCATATTTTTCTCACAGCCAACACTGATAAGTCTGTTTGTAGATCCCCAGGGAAGGAATTCCAATGGTATATATCAAAGAGAATATATAAATACTGATTTAAGACTTAAATTATTATTAGAATTTTCTGGCAGTTCATATGCTTCCTTCCAGAAATTTATTTCTTCTATTAAAGAGAGAGGAACCACCGCTTAAAAAATGTATTATAGAGGAGGGTTTTTTGTTTCAACATGAGTGTAGCTCACATCTAAACCGTTCTTCCTACTGGTGTATTCTATGCATATAATATGAAAATGGAGGATTTATTTATATTTTGGTTTTAACCGCACAAGAGAGAAAGGCTGGTATTGAATTCAGTGGCATGGCTAGAAAGACAATGGAGGGGAAAACTCCTTTAGGCCATAATGTGTAGTTAATATTTCAGATTAATTCAGTTGATTATGCATCAACCAATAGGTCAAACTCAGCTTTAGGTGCCATAATTTATGGTACAGCATTTTGCCTGAAGCAATATGAAAGCCCTCAAGCAGCATGCTGAATTATTACACCAACACAATACAGAAAACTTCCTGGAAATGCAGGGTCAGTTTCCTGCCATTTCTTCCAAGTCCAAGAACCAGCTGGGTGGACAACACCAAAAATCATCCTTACCTTGGATTAGCAGTAAATGAGGTTTATCTGAGAAGATTTGAAATGGTGGAGGCCCACCTCTTGAGAGGGTAGAAGAGTTGACCCCCAAAAAAGAGACAGCTTCTGCTGATCCCCCCAGAGGCTGGAGAAGCAACAGAGGATCACAGAGAAATGGATTTCTCGTTGCATGGAGGACCAATTCCTCCAGGGCTACTACAGACCCCATGTTACCTCCAAGGGCTCTTGTAGCAACAGAACAGGAATAGGAGAGAGCTGTGCCTCCATTTCCTATTTCTGTGCTGCTAGCCAGCACGAAAAGCAAAACGCTGGCCTGAGATGGTCTTCAGCCTATCCTGCAGAGCTCTTCTTAAGTCCTTGGGTGCTTCAGGTGTGGCAAGAGAGACTGATGAACACAAGGAAGGAAACCCTGTCTGTCTAGGACTATTGGTCTTGAAGACTCCATGTTACATTTGAGTGAGGGGCAGCAGGACTTCAATGATCGGTTTCAGGAGAAGGAACAGGAGAAGAACAAGTCCTCCGACCCCAGAAGATAAGCACCCCGGATTCATCCATCTGCCGTGGGATTAAATGGAAGGGCAGGCCAAGATGGGCCTTGGCGTGAATCCCACAGAACTTCTCTTACATTCTTATGAGTGTAATGAAGATGGTCTCCTTATTGTTTTAGCAATTATAACAAATGATTATGAAATTATCTGAGCATTCTTAAGCATAATAAAAATGTTGGCGTTAATAATAATAATAGAAAAAAAATTGTATCCGTTACAGCAGCAGGGAAGGCTTTGAAACCCAACTTTGTACATGATTGTGCAGAGACTGGAGAGGCGCCTTTTTCATGTGCTTCTTGAAAGCCCTGCGTCTTCCCTGGTGGTATAATTCACTCTGTAATTGTGGGTCCTCCTCCCCCTTTCCTGTTACAAAACAGGAATACTTTATTGAAGAAATAATTCACTCCAGATTATCCTGCCTGCTGTACTAAAAATTTCAGTCCTTGTGATGTCAAATAACATCTAATCTCTGGCAAGAGTCTGTGATTTAGATGAGAATCTGGAGGCCTCTTGGGCTGTTAGTGCGTTACATACATTATTAAGAAATAATAGGGGCAAATTCCAAAGACAGGACAGCCGATGTAACAAGGGGACATTGATTGTCAGGGAGAAAGAAATTACATTTTCCTCTCTCTTAGCTGCACAGCAGGTTCTCAGACCTGCCAGGCAAGCCTTCTGCACAAATGTAGGTGCACGGGCCGACAGATCTTCACATCTGGAAAACTAGATAATAGCAACAATTCAATTCAAGTAGAAGGAATGAAAATTACATTTTCACTCTTGATGCCAGATAGAAGCTTTAGATGTTGAGACACAAATTTGACTTTGCATGAATTGACGGTTTGAAAAGCAAAGGGGAAAGGCATTGGAAGGGTGGATGGATGGATGGATGGATGGATGGATGGATGGATGGATGGATGGATGGCAACAGTTGGAAAACTCTTACGTAAGTGATCGACCCGGGTTCTTCAACAAGGTTTTGAGGCCATTGACAGATAGCACGAAAGCTGGTCTTGGAGAAAGGTGCTGAACTATATAGCGCACTTGATGGTTGCAACATTTGCAAATCGTTAGTTCGACACTCGGTGCGTTTTCTCTGAAGTTAGTTTCTTTGGAAGTTTCTCTCAGGAAAATGTGTTTTGGTTTGCAGCTTCAACCGATTTTCTTTGTTCTGGCCAGGTGTGTTTTAATGAAGATGCTGATGCATCAAAGGTTCTAAAATGTCACCAGAAAAGAATTGACCCACTTCTTTGATAGATGACTCGATCTAGTTTATTTTTCTCCTTACTTCACACACTTAAAAAAAGGAGAAGCGATGGAGTTGTTGGAAGCACCGGCTAGCAGGCAAAGACAATAGCTTTGCCTTAACACATACTGAGAGCTTCTCTTTCAAGGGCTGCAGGCAGGAATAAGAGACGCAGGGAGAAACATTTGGCTCTCCAGGTATCTCTCAACACCTCAAGGGCCAGAGGCTGATCCTGATCAATGGGTGAGAAGGGCTTGGGGGCTATGAGATCCCTGAACCCTGTTGTACACACGCCAAGAGAAAGAGTGGACCGTTAAACCTGAACACAACCTAGGGAGGCAACAAACATTTGTGACATCTTGAAGTCTACTGTGGTACAAGTTGCCATCCTAAATTTGGCTTGAAGGTCCATGATCTACTCGGGGGTCTTTAGAAGGAAATTCTAGATGGTTCACAGGCAACTGATGCTCTTTAATCTTCTCTTAGTTCTGCATCATTGACCATATCAGTTCCTGGGAAGATCTTCGCTTTCTTCCTTCCTTATTTGGTCCCCGTGTCTCCACCAGTCTCGCCCCTCGATGCCAAGCGCCTTAGTTTTTCTCTGGGAAGCCTGAAGGCGATCAGAAATTCTAGGGAGATACTCAAGGTAACCTTCAGCTTCGCACATCCGCAAGCTGCTCACCAACATTGGTGTGAGCGTGTGTGTACATTTTCAACTTCAAAATATCTCCAAGCTTTAGAGCACTAATTTGAAAGGAAGGCATCAGAACAGACAGCAGTTTGACTTGTATTGAAGAATAAAATTGTAGGATAAAACAGACTGTCAGGGCAGCATAAAATCCCCCCTCCTTCCTAAAACATCCTTCTTTCCTTCTTTCCTTCCTTCCTTCCTTCTTTTCCTTCCTTCCTTCCTTCCTTCCTTCCTTCCTTCCTTCCTTCCTTCCTTCCTCCTCCTCCTCCTCCTCCCCAGAAATTTCTCCCTCTTCTAGCACTGATGATGTTACCTAGTTGGGTCATGAAACATCTGCAAGGAAACAACCAAGCTCAAAGAGTACCAAGGATCCCATAGTCTTTTTCTTTCTTTCTTTCTTTCTTTCTTTCTTTCTTTCTTTCTTTCTTTCTTTCTTTCTTTCTTTCTTTCTTT
>JANHJO010005548.1:41346-52570 GCA_032468235.1 Pseudoxyrhopus heterurus | reverse complement strand
GGAGGGGGAGAGAGAGAGAGGCATCCCCAGCCTACCCTGGGAGCTGCTTGCTGCCTCCTTGTCATGGTGGAGGGAGGAGAGTTATTCCTGGGTGGGGGGAGGAATGAGTGAAGAACTCCAGGAGTGTCTGCCTAATCCCTAATCCCAACAGATCACCCAAGGTCTGAAGTTCATCCAACTGCCCCGCTATCAGCCAGCAAGAAGATGCTGGAGGTGGATGACCATTTTAGTGACAACAGCAAAGGCCTTATTTCATACTCTGAGGAGAAAAGCGATGGTGAAGAGTGCCTATACTTTACCAAGCAGACCGCATGGATAGAGAAGATGAAGTGATTGAAGATACAGTGACCATGATCAGGGGCAGATGACACTCACATGTTACTGAGGAAGACCTGAGGATTTTCTGGAATGCTAAGGGGATTGGCTGGGTTAAAGACTTCTGGGCATCCAATTGCTGATCTTGCCATGCAGGAAAATAAAATCCAAAGCTGCAAAGAGAATTGCATAGAAGGTATAAAGCATGAACATGGGAAAGTTCAAAACAATGAAAGGTGAAACGAATTGACTAATATCGTCATCTTAGGCATTAAAAAATTGAAATGGAGTAGAATATTTTCAATCAAAATATTGTACTATTTATTACTCAGAATGAAAAAGGCAGAGAAAGAACACTATTTCTTTCACTGCTGGGAAGGATATAGTTAAGTCAGACAATACAGTCCTTTCATACCAAGTTTATCCAAGTTTATGCTCCAAACATTGATAGGAAAAGCTGGCAAGTTTTGTGGCCAAGTTGAATCTGAAATAGGCAACATCCAAGCACGATATGCTGGAAAAAGGAATACCAAGGCTGGAAATAGTACAGAGGATAACATAATTGGACTGAATGCTCTAAGAAGAGAAATGAACTAGGACAACAATTCATCATTTTCTGCCAATCTGAAGGTGTATTAATTGCTATCACATTCTTTAGACATCTCAAGATATAATAGCAAAGACATAGTTTCATACTCTTATACAGATGTAACAGAATTGCAAGCCTGATTATGCCTTACTTCCCCCCATTGTTATATTCATGAGTTAAAGGATGAAACATTTAGGCATACATTCTTATTTTTGACTTAAACCATATTTTGATCTTTGCTGGTTTGATAACAGATCCCTCCTCTCTATATCAAGGTCATCCTTTTGACACTCTACACTTGGCCAGGGGTTAATTATGGAACAGATTAGGACTGCTCATGTGTCAACTCAGGTCAAGCTAAAACCAAAGGTTTTCACAAAATGTTTGCCATTTTCAAAGGAGAACCTCAGTAATCGCTTTGAGGTCCCGAACCTCACTTGACAGAGAGTCAGATGAACTATGGAATGCGATCAAGGTTTTTAAGGATGAACATGAAAACAGACTGCCAAATACCAAGAAAGAGAAGAAAGCAATCTGGATTTCAGAACAAATGGTGGAAATTGCCAAGAACCGAAGAAAAACTAAAAGCCCCAAAGGAAGGAACTTAACAAAGAATTTCAGAGAGCTGTTGGAAAGGACAAAGAGCAGTATTACAATGACATTGGTAAAGACATCAAAGATGGAAACAGACACATAAAAAAATAAGGAAAGTCTTCCTAAAGAGTTTCAACCTCAAACTGATTGGACAGACTATAACTGTTCAAAAAATATATAAAACAGAAATGGAAGGAATATGATGAAATTCTGTACACTATACACGTCAACATTCAAGACACTTTAGAAGATATTCTTTATTTACAAGAACCTCTAGTATTCAAAAATAAAATTATATCAGCACAATGGTAATTAATTTTGGGTAGGACGACTGACCCCTCCCCTTTCTTCTTTTTTGTTCCCCTCTGGATCTATTTGTTTTAGGGAGGATATTGTATTTGATGTTGTTGCTGTTGCTGTTGTTATTCTAAAATGTTTTTAACAATCTGAACCACGTAAAGTTGCTGGGAGCCAGGTGGCATATAAATTTAATAAATTATTATTAAACCATTTCAGAAGACTACAGGAAATGAACCTGTAAATGAGACAGTCCAGATAGAATGTCACAGAACATGCTGCTTCTAGGTCAGCAGATGAATGAGACAAAGTTATATACTCTCCTCTTCTTTATTTAATACATCCTGAATATATAGTCAGAGAGGCTGGATTGAAACAAAATCAGCATGGTTTTTAACCTGGATGAAGCAATTACCTGTGCTATGTTGGTGACACCACCAGATGGAATTGCAAATGATCTGCAATCTCTGTTAATGAAAATCAAGGAAGCACAGGGAAAAAAGGAACTATAATTAAATATAAAGACCAAACTAAAAGCAACAGGTACCACAATCAGCTTTAGAACTGACAATTGAATTGATGTATAGCCTCTGCTTTTTAGAATTGGCTATTAATAGTACGAGAACCAGTAGTCAAGAAATACCCTGCAGACTAGCACTTAGTGGGGTATCACTGATGATCTTGGAAAAGACATTCAGGTGCTGCATTCTGTCTATACCTATAAGGATCAAAATTGTGGCAGGTTTTTCCTGTCATACACTATGAATACAATAACTGGACATAGAAGAAACAGGAAAAGGATAGAAAATACTTTTGCACTTTAGTATTGGAAAAGTTGTTTGCAAATATTATAGATATTCAAGAACACAAACAACCTGATCGTATAACAAATCAATCCAGAGTTCAAATTATTATGTTTTAGACACAAAATTCAAGGAACCAGTACCTTTGAGAAGTCTGTAATGCTGAAAAAGGTGGAAGAAATGAGAAGAAGAGGATAAGCAGCAGTAAAGTAAATCCTTCAGTATATCTAAAGCGTCAAGTTGGGGATATAGGCGGTCCTCACTTAACAACCATTAGTTCAGTGACTGTTCAAAATTATGGTGCTGAATTAAGGGAGTTACAAGCCATGCCCAAAGTTATGTACAGCCATTGCAGCACTCTCTCAGTAACATGATAAAAAACTGGGGTGCTTGGCAGCACACACACTATTACCAACCTTCCCCTTCCCCATCTCCTCACTCCCCCTAATCTTGACTGCCCTGCACAGTGGCACTCAGTCGCAGCACCAGGCCCGGGCCTAAAGTAGAGACCCAGCAGGCCTTCAACAGTCTCAGCCAGCTGCCTCTACTGCAGGCCTCTACTCCAGGCCTTAGTGCATTGATGGAATAATGAACTAAAAGAGGTTGTGTATTAGAATTTGTACAAGAGAAAGACTGCAGCAAAAAAATGAAGATGAGAGAAATATACTGAACAATATGTATACAGGTAGTCCTCGACTTACAACAGTCCATTTAGTGACTATTCAAAGTTACAACAACACTGAAAAAAGTGACTTATGACCATTTTTCATACTTATGACCATTGCAGCATCCCCATAGTCACATGATCAAAACTGAGTCACGTGGCAACTGACTCATATTTATGATGGTTGCAGTGTCCTGGAGCCTATTTGATCCTTTTTTGCAATCTTCTGACAAGCAAAGTTGATGGGAAAGGCAGATTCACTTAACAACCGGGTTATTAACTTAACAACTGCAATGATTCACTTAATAACTGTGGCAAGAAAATTCACAAAATGAGGCAAAACTCACTTAACAAATGTCCCACTTAGCAACATGAATTTTGGGCTCAATTATGGTCGTAAGTCAAGGACTACCTGTATAGATGAAAGGTTTGAATAATGTAGCCAAAGAGGACAAGGAAAGGTTAAAATTCAAAGAGGCGGAAAGATTTTGGCAAATATTTTTAAAATGATTTGGAAGTGCATGCAAGAGTTAAATAAGGAATCCTTATTTAAATAAAAGCAATGAAATTATTTGGAATAAAACTGAAATTGAGGAAATGATGAGAGATGCATTTAAGGGATTTGTACAGGAAGGATAATGATATGTCAAAGAATAGAATTGTAACAAATGCAATAAATGTTAGTGTCCAAGAAAATAAAGATGAAAAAGAAGTCACAAATGCTTCGGGAATATTGACAAATGGTAAGGCTAGAGTGTAGATGATTTATCTGGAGAAATCCTAAAATGTGGCTGTGTAGCAAGATTAATATGAGTGTGAAGACTGCATCTGGGCCTTATGATCGGAAAAATGCATTTACCATTTCCCTCTGCAAAGGGAATGAATGCAAAAATTACAAACCCATTTGTTTGTTAAAAGTGCCTGCAAAGAGATCTGCAGTTCCCCATCCTTGCTTAGTTGTTTGTAAGGGGAGAAAACAGAAACTGAACCAGTGGCCTTCAGTTGAAAAAACAAAAAAAACAAAATTTGGATTCTGCTATGGACATGACTTCTGATCAACCTTCAGCCAGCACGTCCTCCATCCACTCAGTGTATCTGACCTGCTGATTGGCAAATGCACACGTTCTAGAGGTTGACCCGGACATACACATGAAGACTTTTTTCTACTGTGGCAATTGCCTTAATAATCACTTACTGTTAGCAGCAGACATCCCCAGCCAATTCCGCAGTGGGAAGTGCAAACAATTTTGAGCCTGTTGCCTGGTTCTCTTGCTTCTTACTCCTTATTTCCCTTTCATCATTGCATTATTTCCTTCTCTGGGATACACTGGTGACATGCTAACCACAATTCCTCCTTTTAACATTTGCAGCAAACAAACTGCATAGTAAGTGCTCTCTTATTCTAATGATCAGAGGGGGGGGAAATGCAAAATATATCATCGGATATCATTCAAGAATGTGTGTGTGAATCTCAGTGTATACAATGATAAAACATCATTTAAGTTGCTATTGAGTAACACAAGAAATAGATAATTTCCATAAGATTTGTGGTTTGAAATCATCCCTCACTTCCTTTTCAATATTCTTAAATTTTGGCAGATTGAAGTCCTCTTCCAGAACTAAAAGCTATTAAAAAGAAAGCCTAGGATGCTTTCAGACATCATGTTTTCAAGCTTCTCTGGCGTTTTCATTTGTTTTTCAGGCTTAGAATAACATACAGGGCTGGCATACGCCAATATACATTTGCCACCCGGTGACTGAAGCCTCCAGGGATGCGTAATGAATCTTTGCTGATCAAACAGCACAGATGGGATACTGCAAATACTTTTCAGTGGAAAAAAAATCTCAAATTCAGTTGCATCAAGCAATGAGAAATCAAGAGATTAACAAATGTGGCTGAATCATCCTGACAATCACTCAGTATCGGCTTCAATTATTTTGTCCATGATTAAGAAGGGGAAAAAAAAGGAAGAGTAAGCTTAGCTGGTTAATTGGTTTGTTCTTGCTCAATTTGACATAGGGATGTTTCTGGCCAAATTAGTCCTAGAAACAGTTCAGCAACCAGTATGGTATATTTTGAGACTAGGGAGATGCAAACACAACTCTATCTTGAAAGTTCACTAGGTGACTTTATATGATTTATCAGTTATGGTGGTAAAAGGAAATCCCCCCCAATATACATACACTCAAACTTATGAGATACACACACACACCCTCTCCACATACACTCAATACATATGGACCGCTTAAAATGCCCTTGTAAGAAAACATTCACAGCAAGCTGACTTCACACTGAATTCAAGAGGGGAATCAGTCAGGAATTAGTAAATCAAACCGTTTGTATTCATTGACTGTATCTCAGAGATAGTAGGCTAATGTGCTGACCTAATAGGAAGAGAAGAATTATAATGTGACCCAGATCACATCATGCTGTAATTGACACTGTGTCTGCCTTTTCCTTTGCAATATAGTAGGCCAAAGGCATGCAAGACCTGGTTCTCCTTTTGCTCAGGGTTGCTCAGTAAAGTGCCCAAACAGTGAGTGTGTGTGTGTTGTTTACTGAAATACAAATTTGTTGCATCTTCAGAATGATTTGGTTGCTTTAGGCTCTCAGCCCAGCCTATCTCACAGGGATATTGTGGGGAAGAAACTGGAGGACATGTTACGTCAATCACTGCATGCTCCTAAAGGAAAGTCAGGATATAAAATGTGTGAATGAATGAGAGTTCAATCTGGGCCATGCTTTCCCAATTTGGTTCCCTTCAGATTTGTGGAGTGAAACACCCGTAATATCTAAGTGGCAGAAGATGGGAACAGTAGTCTAAGGCAATCAGAAGGCTGCTCTAGCCTATATTTTCTGTCCTTTTTATGACCTTGTAATCCCTTAATTCAGGATAAGGTAGGGGCAACTGAATGACACTGAGTGTTTACTGGCTGCCCTTCCTGATGCCTACATGGAGTTCGCAGCAGATATTTGTCTTTTTGCCCTGAGAAAGAAACACGTCGCTACCTAGGATTGAACTCTCAACCTTCCGAGTGGGAGGCAAACATCTTCACCTCTAGGCCACCATGCTGCTCAGCATTAGCCTATATCTCTACCAAACAGTCAAATGCCTTCCCTTCTTCTTATGATCCTTAATAGTTATGGCTGCCCATCACTTTCCTTTTTTTTTGGTACACTTTATTGTCTTGTTCAAAGCCATTCCACTAACACCAAGGCAACAGAGACCAAGGTTCCAGTACCGCCGAGGGAGAGGAACAAACAAAAGCTTTCAGACTCAACGTGGCAGGTAGCTGAACCAAAGGACAAGCTGGCGATTGCTATTCAGGAGGCCAACCCAGTCAAGGAGACATAGGAGAATAGGGACAGCCAAGGAGATGCTAGAAACTCAAATTGAATCCGAAAGTTCCACTGGGGAAGCTTTGGGGATTTGCTAGTAGACGAATCAATTCCAGCATCTTCCATTTGGCAACTCAGACAATGCATTTTTATGAGTTTCTAACATCTTGTTATGTTTAGTCAAAAGTATCCAGAGCACTCAGATTCTCAGCCACTAATATAAAGAGGGCGAGTCAGATCAAGAGAAGATAAGTATGCCAGACAGAATTAAATTACCTGGCATATATATTAATTCCTGTCTCAGCTTGGTTGGTCCAATTTAAGATGAGGTTTTGGGGACACGTGCAGCTGGAAGAATCAGATTTGTTTTCAGTTAAAGGGCTTGGTTGGATTTTATCTGCAAAACCAGGTTCCATTCTGCAACCTCAGTTCTGTAACTATATATGCACTATATGCAGACAATGTCTTTCTTTGCATTTAATTTCCATAACTAGAATTGGAAAGAAGAATCTTCAGGGCAAGAACCTTTGGATGCTCTGAGCTTCAGCATCTCCCCATTCTGGTATGCCCTAGGGGCCTAGGAAATGTACTGCAACATCTCTCTCTCTCTCTCTCTCTCTCTCTCTCTCTCTCTCTCTCGCTCTCTCTCTCTCTCTCTCTCTCTCTCTCTCTCTCTCCTAATGGCATTCAAACACCACATCCAAACAGCTGCTTTTCCAGATGTCCATCTCATCCTAGAGCCAGCAGGAAACAATTCTTGCTCTCTCCCGAGCTCATGTTCAGGTGCACCTGCATCAGATCTTTGTGCACTGCTATCCATGCAGCAGTTACATGCAACGTTCTCAGAGTTACAACTGGGTGAAATTAAACCCCTCCCTAGCATTTTTTCATATGTAAAAAGCTTCCTCTAACTGGCATGCACAATTCTCTGGTTACATTTTTTTTTTCATTTTTGTTTCCCATCATGCTGTTAACTGACTAAACATTTTACATTATTCCTTGAAACTATGGGTGGTTAACTTGACTATTCAATCTATTGTCCATTAAGTGGCAGCAAAGAGAGATTTCTTTCGGTAACTACTAATCCACAGGGGGTGTCGAACTGGATGTGTCACGCACAGGCCATGCCCACCCCGGCTCCACAAAGGCAAAAAACATCACGATACGTCACGATATGTCACAAGACGCGATCCAGTTTGACACCCGTGTACTAATGGTTATCTGAATATGTACGGCTGCTGAATAAGTGCTATTAAAGAGCTGGAATTAACAGTGAGATGGGTGTAGAATCTGTAAATTACCCTGAAGATATTATGAGGAGAGAACAGGAGGAGTCAGAGCTCCTAAGAGCAGCTACCACTGGAAAGTCCATTCTCTGCCAGGTTAAGCCTTACAAAAGCCTCAAACTCTTTACAGGTACCAATCCATTGGTCAACCAATACATTAAAAAAGTAATCACAGAAGTGGAGATTCCAGTCTTCATCACATGAAAAAAAGGATTGGGAGTGGGAGAATGGATCAAGGACTAGTTAGAAGGGGGTAGTCGCACAAGAACCTAGGCAAGCCAAGTTTGCTGACAGCATTTCAGGGTACATCCTCCATGTCGATTAAGAAGACATTCATCACCTATCTGTAACATCTGGAGATACAGCAAAAGGAAGACAAACCCATTTCCAGAGCAAGTATCTTAAAGCAACCTTGGTAGATAAGTTACAGACAGTGGCTTGAAGAAGGGTCTTCTTGGAAATGGCTAGCAGCAGGCAAAGAGACTGGGTGGATTTGCTCTAAGTATCCCTTTAATTGTTCCTCATCTCCAATCTTAGATCTTCCAGATGTGTTGAAATATCCATCCATAGAAGTTACCCAGCCAAAATGTTCACAGTATAGGGAATCCTGGGAATGCCAGCCCAACTAATAGGGACAAGAACAGGGTTGGAAGGGTTATTGTTGCTTCCCAGAATTCAGTACACAAGCATGGTGCAGCCTGTGCTTGAGGCTTAGAACATATAATAATAGGGTTGGAAGGAACCTTGGAGGTCTTCTAGTCCAACCCCCTGCCCATGGCAGGAGATTCTATACAAATGGCTGTCTAGTCTTATCTTGAAAACCTCCAATGATGGAGCATCCACAACTTCCAGAAGCAAATAGTTCCGCTGATTAGGTGTTCTCACTAGTGAATAAGGTTCAATCATCTACATATAAGAAAAAAATAATCCTATGTGGGCTCATTCCTAGGTGAACAAGCCTGCACTCTGAGGGTTATTCGCTGACAAGCTTCCAGCTATTAGGTCAATTTGGAAACGGTTTCATCTGTAGCGTCTATGTTCACTCCCTTCCTGTGGAAAGGAAGCTCCTGCTGTACTGCTGCTTATTTGTCAGGTATGCTGCTAACTCTCTGAAAGGCTGGGCTTCAGTCAAATCTGCTCATTAAAGGAGGCAAGCTGGCATTTGTCTTGCAACTTTGCTCAGGAAACGGTAAGTACAAAGTGTGCACTGTTAGGGAGGTGAGTTATGGAATAAACTGGGTTAGACACCATATGAATGACACTGGAAATAAGGTGACCTTTAGTTCTCCCTCTTTTGCCCAAACAACAAAAGCAGACAAGCTGGAAAAGATGCTTGTTCCTTTGATTGTACCCAAATGCACCTCAGTGGCCTGGTTCTGCCGTATTGGCTGTCTCCATCAGAGAGCTTCTACTGAGGGTTCCCATGTATGTTGCAGTAGCTCTTGCCTGGAGTGTGATCGCTGATGCCTTCGTAGAATGAGAGCATCCAATATAGCACACAGGTATGTTCAAGCAAACTCACATTTTTCTGGGCAGGGATTGAATATGTAATGGGTACAAAGACACACTGTATTTAGTCTTTTTGAAAATTTGCAAAATTTCCTGAAAGAGGGAGAATATTAGTAGGACTCAAGGATGTACACAACCTGTAAACACCACAATAACAGTATTCAGCCATCCTGGCCATTGTTTAAAGTCCCTCCCTCTCTCCATTATTCATCTACTGACCTATTTCCTGTGACCCTATATGTCAGCTTTGGAAGCCATATTTTACTTAGAAGCTTCTACGCTGCCACATTTTAGTGCCTGGGAAATTGGGAGGGGGGATATTATAGTGAGGTGGAATTTTAGACATAACAACATTCTTCTTCTGAGTCAAGGCCATGTCATCCTGCACCTGGCAAGGAGTGGTTGAAGGGATGTCTCCAGTTGGGACAACCAGTGATTGGACCATGTGATGGACTGATGGGCGCAGGGGATGGGTTTTTGATTTTCAATTACGAAGGAAAAACCCGAAACTCTCAGATTCGGGTTTCCCCCAGATTTATTTATTTATTTATTAAATCAATTTATATGCAGCCCAACTCCCTAGGGACTCAGGGCGGCATACAACATATATAAAACAGAATAAAAACAGTTTAAAAGCAGAGTAAAAAGACAAGCTCACTCCCAAGCCTGCTGGCACAACCAGGTCTTCACTGCCCTGCGGAAGGGTAGAAGACTGGAGATGGTCCTGATATCCAGGGGAAGGTTGTTCCACAGGGTCGGAGCCAGCACAGAGAAGGCCCTTGCCCACAGACCCACCAGCTTGCATTGTTTTGCTGACGGGACCCGCAAGAGGCCCACCCTATGTGACCTAACCGGGCGCAGGGAGGCAAACGGTGGTAGGAAGCGGTCCCGCAGATAACCTGGGCCCGAGCCATGTAGGGCTTTAAAAGTGATAACCAACACCTTGAATTGGGCTTGGAGGCCAATCGGAAGCCACTGCAGCTCGCGCAAGAGTGGTGTTACGTGGGTGTATCAAGGTACACCCAGAACTGCTCACGCGGCTGCATTCTGGACTAACTGCAGCCTCCGAACACTCTTCAAGGGTAGCCCCATTTAGAGCGCATTGCAGTAATCCAACCTAGAGGTGATAAGGGCATGAGTGACTGTGAGTAAAGACTCCTGGTCCAGGAAAGGCCGCAACTGGTGCACCAGGTGAACCTGTGCAAAAGTCCCTCTGGCCACAGCCGCTAATTGCTGGTCCAATCGCAGCTGCAAATCCAGAAGGACACCCAGATTGCGTGCCTGCTCTGAAGAGGGTAGAGTTTCCCCTCCCCCAGTGATAACAGAGAAGAATCTACTGGACCCCGGGGAGGCAGAACCCAAAGCCACTCGGTCTTGTCTGGGTTGAGCCTGAGCCTGTTCCTTTCCATCCAGACCCCCACATCTGCCTGGCACTGGGACATCACATCCACCACATCACTAATCGGACCCAGGGTGGAGATGTACACTGTACGCTGATGATACCCCACCCCGTGTCGTCAGATGATCTCACCCAGTGGTTTCATGTAGATGTTAAAAAGGAGCGGAGAGAGAACCGAGCCCTGCAGCACCCCACATTGCAGGGGCCGAGGGCTTGATCTCTGTCCACCCACCAACACCGATTGTGAGTGGCCTGAGAGATAGGAGGAGAACCACTGTAAAATGGTGCCCTCCATTCCCAGGTCCCTAAGCCGCTCCAGAAGGATACCATGGTCAATGGTATCGAAAGCCACTGAGAGGTCAAGAAGCACCAGGACAGAGGAAGAACCCCTGTCCCGGGCCCGCCAGAGATCATCCATGAGTGTGACC
>JANHJO010005548.1:15029-26713 GCA_032468235.1 Pseudoxyrhopus heterurus | reverse complement strand
TAGATAGATAGATAGATAGATAGATAGATAGATAGATAGATAGATAGATAGATAGATAGATAGATAGATAGAAAAAACCTGGAAGGACCTAGGCCAAGTCATGCAAGACTAAAAATAAACAGCAGCTAATGCTCTCCACTGAAACCAAACTATTTCTCAACAGTGTTCCTTAAAAGGGCTGCATCCATGGAAGTTCTCTTCAAGTAAATGCATACCAGCACATTCTTAAAGAGATCAGGAACAATCCCTTCCCTTTCTCCATACACTACTTCTACAAGAAAGCATTCACTACTTCCCAGAACCAGCTGCTGTTTGCAGGGTTACTGGTTATGATTATTAATAAAATCTATGTGTATATCCAGTATATCCATTCCTGATATATTCATGTTCCTTGTAGGAATGACTCAAGTGCACAAAATCCATTTTTTTAAATTACAGGAGTTTTGTTCTCAGGTTGTGGGGGAGGCAGAATGATATTTAATTAAACAGCTTAGGAAGCTCAGAATTCCCTAAATCAATTATTTTAGATAACTAAATTGATGACTCTTAGACTGTCTACATGTTCTGATATTACTCAGTGTTACTTTACAGAATGTTGCTGCTGCTGCTACTTGTAACATAAGGAAAAATAACACTGAAATTTGTATAGAGATGAGGTAATTATTCCATGCTCGATACGATCTCCAATTCTTTTCCAGTAAGTTTGGTGAAGCTGTTACAATCCTATTGTCACTTTGGGTTTTGCTATTAAAATGAATGATCAAGTGGATAGACTAGAAAACTATCACAAACTATTTAAAAATATGTATAGTGATCTTCCTTTTCCTGGAATATATAGGAATTAGTATACTAAGCTTTCAAAGTTATTTACAATTTTAACACCATTCAAAATATAAGACAAGCATAAATGTACACTGCAACTAAACCATGAAGTCAGAAAAATCATCACCCTTTCTTGCAGAAATGTGCTTAATGGGAGCAATCAGAAACAAATGATAGCAAATATAGTTCTAATATCCCAGAACACAGAAATTGCTATTTATTTCTTGAGACCATTCCACCTCAGAGAATAATAAGAAATATAATGCCTTACATTAATAGCTATGCTAACTCTGAGAAAAAAGTTGTGCCTTTGATATAACCTTAAACCTGAACAATGCAGGCAACTGGCCATTAAAGCTTCATTTATTAAAAAGTATGGAAGTGTTTTCCCTAATAAATCTAAAATATATGTGTTATATTTCTGAAAATATATTTTATGAATATGTACAATAATATCACATATAGAACAAAATACCTCAGGGCACTTTTTTCAAAACATTATTTATACTTAAAACATTTAACTAAAACATTTTAAAAGATTTAGTATTCAGCTATGGGTCAGAATATCTATACATTCTATACAATTCTTTAAGAAAATCATCTGGGCCTAATGTTTTAGCATTCCTCAAACTATTAATTATTTGTTCAATTAAATCCATCTAGATCTGGGGTGTCAAACTCACGGGCTGCGGCCAGATGCATCATGCACTGGCCACACCCAGGGGTGGTTTCTACCGGTTCGGCCCGATTCGGGCGAACCGTTTATCATTTTGCGCAGTTCGGAGAACCGGCAAATCAAGCCACTGGCTGGCCCCACCCCCCCAGTCACTCCTTATCTCGCTTGAGTTCCTGCCTTGTCTTCTTCATTGCTTGCCTTGCAGTAGCAGCCTCTTCTGTTCCCTTGCAAAAAGTGGGGGGGAAGCCTCCACCCTCCCCTTTCTCCAGCTGGGAGGAGCGGGGCTTGGCTGGGGCTTGTTTTCCTTGCTTTTTGCTGTCATAAGTAGGGCCTGAAGCTGCAGTAGCAGCCTCTTCTTTTCGCTTGCAAAACGCAAGGAAAAAAAGCCTCCACCGTCCCCTTTCCCCAGCGGGGAGGAGCGGGGCTGGGCTGAGGAAAGCTGTTGGCTAGAGAGGCTTTCCAGAGTGACTGAACTGAAGCTTTTGTCAGAAGATTTACCTTAGGATCCCTCACCCTGACAAAACTCTCGTATTTTTAATCATATTTTCACCCCAATAGCATTAGGGAACCGAAAAGCTGCACTAAAATATAAAGCAGACACTTTTCTCCTTTTTTTCTCTCTCTCAGGCCATTAACAGGTTAACAAGATCTCTTCTTCATCCAAGAACCACTTAACCAATTAACACGTGTAAGCGATTAAGTAATTCAGATAACAAAGCTCTCTATTTTGAAGGTGTCTAATATTTATAATGTGGTTAAATCAAACATGTCCAAAAGTGATTAGCAAGTGAGTTTGGCTGGCTTCATATCCTTATGAAAGCTCCACTGCAAGAGCAAAGTTGTCACATCCTGGGCTCTTGGCACTCAAACCCATGAGAGACCACTATTCTTCTTTGTCCTTATGAGGAGTTAGAGAGTCTCCCGAACTCTCATTCAGAAAAAAAATGAACAATTAATCTACCCACTAGTCCTTCATTCTGCACTTCATTCTGTCTGTGCTTATTTACCTAGATACTTCGGTCAGCCTGGCTAGGTGGTCATGTGACTGGGTGGGCTTGGCTAGATGGTCATGTGATGGCCCACCCCAGTCACATGACCATCTAGCCACACACACCCAGTCACGTGATCATCTAGCCATGCTCACCACTAAGCCATGCCCACCACTAAGCCACACCCACCACTAAGCCACACCCACAGAACCAGTTGTTAAAATTTTTGAAACCCACCCCTGGTTCTTGCCCAGGGTACTAAAGCCCAACTGAACTCACCAAGGTGGAGACTGAGTCACAAAGTTTTATTCTGCACAGAAGGACAGGAGGAGGCTCAGCTCAAAGCCCACTCCTCATTTGCTGACGGTCTTATAAGCAAAAACCACAACCCCCATGTCAGAAAGTCATAAGATCGTTTCCCATTCTTTACAACAGGGATCCCCAACCTTTTCAGCTCTCTGGACCAATGGCAGTGGTGGCAGCGTGGGGGACAGAGGGGATGGCTTTTGCGTGTGCGCCCCCCCTGCACAAATGCAGCTTTGTGTGCTTGTGTGTTTGCCCACTACTTGCACAGCCCATTTCCAAATGGACTGCAGCCCAGCACCAGGCCATGACCTGAGGGTTGGGGACCCCTGCTTTACAAGAATATATTTTACAGATACAAAAAATACGAAATATATGTTCACGTACATAGATTAATGTCAATATTTTCCCAAGCAATATTTGGCTAGCAACTTCTTTTTTCTTAATATGAATCAGCTGGGCTTTCTGTTTTCCTACCTGCCATTCACCTTGTCCCACAGTACATTTGGGGTTACTTTTATGCTTACCCAAGCTTTTTAGTTATTTATGCATATCTATTTTTGTTTTAATTTTTTCCTTATCACATGCACAACGTGTCCATGTGGTTCTCTTGGCAACTATATAAATGTATTTTTGTCATGTCTTTTTCCAGGATGATAGGTGCCTAGGCTACCTTAGCATCTAGGATTTCCTTGCATTAGCCCATCCAAGAATTTATGAGGTCCCATCTTGTTCCTCTTTTTTTTCAAGGTCAACCCAGGAATGGCTCTACACAATTCCCTGTGTAGGCGTTACAACACTTGGGCACTCTTCCTCTGCAGACTGAGGTCATAAGCCATTTGGTTAAGAAGTCTGACTTTGTAGAAGGGCCAGTAGCTGAGCGATTCCCGAGAAAGACATGGCCAGTCTCTGGAAAGGAAAAGAAAACTATAAACTTGTCAAGAGTAGCTCTGGGAACCTTATTTGCTGGAAAAGAAAGATCTTTGTTTGATATTCCATTCAGGGATCATGGAGGAGCTGTGAAATACAAACATTCTCCTCCTGCCCCTTTCATTCACAAGTATCAAACCAAGACAGGGCAACATGGGATGGCCCTTGTGATTCTTACACAAGCAGGCCCCAAAGTATGAAAATATGGGGTCTTTCCTCCGATATTGAGGAGAGCGGTTTTGCTAATCTGTTAAGCAACGTCCTTCTTTTCCATCTCTTTCCTTTCAGTCTATGCCCATTCCCCAGTTTACACAGTGTTTAATACATGTCAACTTTCATCTCCACAAGGTGAGCCAATGCTGCTGTTTCCAGCTCCCTTGGAAAAAGCAAAGTGATTGCCTACAGCCAGGAAAACAGCTGCTACATACTTGGCAAGAGAGCAGTAATGGAGCCACATATTGATTTGCAGAGGGGGCTATTTTATCTCTCGACATCTGCACACGCTCGCCCCTTTAGAAACACAAGCAGTGCAGCAGCTTCTTGGTTGACCCTGGGCATTTCTTCGGGTGATGGCTATTACAGGGGTTTAATCAAAGGACAGATGCTTCGGAATTGCAGCATGGATTACACAACATGGTAGACGAGAAGGTGGTTGGCTAGCTCGAGACTCAATTTGTTGTCTGAATCCAGGCAGTACGGTTAGTTTACGATTGTGTTGGGCAAACCCAGGAAACAAAATAAAGAGGCCTCAGTGTGCTCTTTGTGTTTCCACAAAAAAAACAGGGAAGTAATCCAGGAGAAAGTCTTCCTCTGGCCTCTTTGTAAAGTGTCCTCCATGAGGCAAGTCCACTGCATGTTTAGAGCAGATATCCCCAAAACCCTTCCTGAACTTCCCAGAGTTTCAGGTTGTTCATCAATGATCAAACATTTATTATATGAAAATAGTTTAATAAATACTCCTTTAACTTATGGTACAGATAGTCCTCGACTAACAACCATTCATTTAGTGACCAATTTTACAACGGCACTGAAAAAAGTGACTTATAACCATTTTTCCAGCTTCCCAATGGTCACGTGATCAAAACTCAGGCACTGGGCAACTGGTTCCTATTTGTGATGGTTGCAGTGTCCCAGAGTCATGCAATCACTTTTTGCCACCTTCTGACAAGCCAAGTCAATGGGGAAGTCAGATTCGCTTAACAACCATGTTACTGACTTAACAACTGTGGTAAAGAAAATTCGTAAAGTGGGGCAAAACTCACTTAAGAACTGCCTTGTTTAGCACCAGAAACTTTGGGCTCAATTGTAGTCGTAGGTTGAGGACTCCCTGTACCATGGAACAACAACAACGAATAGCTTCATCTCCTTTTGGGGGTTGAATCTGACCACTTGGTTTAGTGCTTTCTCTGGATGCATCCTATGAATAAGAAGGAAGGATTAGGATCTCTGGAGTGCTACCGAAGCCGAACCACTTCATTTTCTGTTAAGAGCACCCTTTCAATTGGCCCAATTAAAACAGCTCTGGCTAATTGCCTATGTAATGATCACACAGGCCTTCAGACATTGCTCTGCCTAGTGGTCCAAGCCATTATGGCCAATGGTGAAAGAAGCTAGGAGCTACGGTGTAGCAACATCAATGACCATCTATTCATCTCTCCTTGCCTTTGAGGGAAAACAAAAAACAAAATCTTCATTTACCTCTCCAAAACACTTTTGTCTGGAATATATCACAAGCAGAGTCTCTTCTGGGAATGTCACAAACTGATTGCGTTAAGAATGGAATAATATGAAACAGATTATATACTGGTAATTGAGAGTGGCTACCCTAAAAAGTCTTTATAACAAGGCAAACTGTTATCTTTAAAGGACAAAATAATCTGGCCTTTCACATCCTCTTCGGCTTTCCCTCCTTGGTCACAGACAATAAAGGAAAACTTTACTGAGCTTCTGTATCAGATAGGATTTTCTTAGAAACTGATTTCACTGACTTTCCTCATCTCGGCTGGGCCGGCCAGATTCTTCCATCATCCCCATGGCACCTCTCAACATTACCTCACTCATTCCCAATTAATTTGGATGTCAAAGGCATGCCTCATATTTCCCTTTCATTCACGAGTCCTTAAAATAAGACTCCCAGATTTCATCCGCCATCAGGAAGCAATATGCCAAATTAAGAACTTGGCTGAAATCTCCCAAGAGCAGAGTTTCTTACACTTTTTCAGGACCCCTTCCCAGTTCTAAAAATGAGAGAGAATCCCAAAAGAGCTTTTATTTTTATGTTTATGTTTACCATATTAAAAATTAAATTGATACATTCGCTGCTGCTACCACTATTCATATTTGTTTGATGGGACTTTAATACTATGTTATTTTTTAATATGGACTGGCACATAATTTGTGGTCTTTGTGGACCCCCCCAGAAAATCTTGGAGGCCTCCCAGGAGTCCTAGGACCCCACTAGAGAATAACAATAATGACAACCTATTTGAGTGTTATAGTCAGACACATGCTCTATTTCAGTGATTCTCAAGTTTTTCTTCATCGCGGACCACCTTTAAAACACCTTTAGTGGCCAAGGATCATGGCCATGGACCAACAAACCTTCACTCAAGATTTAAATCATAACATTTCTTCAAACCTCCGCAGGTCTGTGATGACATCGTAGCCTCCAGGGCAGGGCTGTCAAATTCCTGGCCCATGGGCCGGATGTATCACATGCTGGCCATGCCCACACCCTGTTTAGCAAAAGGGGGAAAAGTCCAGATACATCACGTGATGACGCCGTGATGACCTGAGTTTGACACCCCACCGCAGGGGATCGTAGAACCACAGGTTGAGAACTGCTGCTCTATGTCAAGAGGCTACAGTTAAGAGATGAGGAAGTTGAAGAAGAAAAACATAATGGTAAAATGGTGACAAAATGGCCCTAGTCACCAAATGCTCACTGCAGCTTCTCCTTCCCCATTTATTTTATAAAATACAAGTGCCAAGCATTGCCAATAGCCAAGAGAACCAGTGGCACAGCATACACACATGGACAGTGGAAGAAACATTTTAGGAACCCCGTTCCAAGAAGTGGTTGTATAAATCTCTCCTACCATTGGGGATTTGTGGAAAATGAACGTGCAATGTGATGATTCAAACACAGCCGTAAAAGAGACAAAGCACACTTAAAGGTACTATTTTTCTCTCTTATGGTTAAAAACTGCAAAGTCAGGACAGCAGCTAATTAACTCTGTGCAGGAAACCAATTCATTTCATTGAGTCAGGGCTTGATGAAGTAGCAAAGGAAAGGAAGCGAAACAGGGTGGTTGTAACGATCTTGGGGGTACCAAGTGAGGAAAGAAGCTTTCGTTCCTCTACTTTTCATTGGTTTTAACATCAACCACGCAAAAGTGAGGGCATATATTCTGAAATTCTTTATTCTACTAGACTATTTAGTTACAGGAAGGACATAGATACCCAGTTTCCCTCTCCTAAGGTTACCTGTAAATTGTGATATTTTTTTTCTCCTTACAAAGTAACTTTGTTACTTAACAACTTTGCAGCTCATGTTGCTGTAAACTGCCCAGAGTTGCTTAAACGAGATGGGTGATGTAGAAATTTAATATGTAAATAAACTTGCTTTCTACTGAGTGCAAATTCTTGGAATGGAACACAATTATTTTTCACTAGAAAAAGAGTGCTGCTCTACCTTATAAATCTCAAAATTGATTCATAAGGATACCAAGACTGATGGCATCAAAGGCAGCTGAGAGATCAACCAGGATCAGGAAAGTCACATTTCCATTATCCTTGTCTTACCTCTGATCAGCTACAAGAGTAAAAAATATAGACTTGGTTGTATATTTGAGCCTGAACCCAGACTGAAATGGTACAGCTACTCCCCCCTAGGATCTCAAAGGTGCTTTTTTTCTTCAAAAGGCAAATAGTTTTTTTTTCCTTGAGGAGGAAGAAGAAAACATTTCGTTTCTCATCCAAGAAGATTCATCAATTCTGATGGCAGGGGGATGGAAGGATAGGTACTGACAGTTGAGACAAGAGGACCATTGGTTTGAAAGAGGGGTAAAATAATCCATCTACATTAGAATGGAACACCCCTTGCTCAACAGAGGAGAGGGCACAAGACACCAGCTATCTCCAGTTTACGACACAGTCCTTTCAGCAGTTCCAAGAAAATTCCACACCCATTTGCACTCTTTCAGGTGACCCTGAGGGCACAGATAAACCTCCAAATGATTTCAACAATTCTCAGAGAGGGCTAATGACCAAATGACTGCAAATAAATGCAATCCTTCCATTCCACCATCACCACCACCATCCCATCAAAATCCATCCTTCCATCCCCCCAACATCCAGTCTCAACTGAATCCTTCTCCTTCTCCTTCTCCTTCTCCTTCTCCTTCTCCTTCTCCTTCTCCTTCTCCTTCTCCTTCTCCTTCTCCTTCTCCTCCTCCTCCTCCTCCTCCTTCTTCTTCTAGGAAAATACAATCTTGTTGCGTTTTGAAGAAAAAAGCACCTTTGAGACCACTATGACCTGGATGACTGAGAACCTCCACAGAAATTCTCTCTAGGATCTCTTG
Organism: Pseudoxyrhopus heterurus; assembly: GCA_032468235.1. Lineage (NCBI taxonomy): Eukaryota > Metazoa > Chordata > Lepidosauria > Squamata > Pseudoxyrhopus > Pseudoxyrhopus heterurus. Next base: position 18,410 of record JANHJO010005548.1, on the reverse strand, counting down.
AACCACCACTTTTTCAGTCATCCTCACCACCACTTTCTCAACCACCTTCTTGGAAAAAGGTCATTAGTTGCATAAAACTGCCTGGACAAGCAATATCTTTTTAAGGAGGAGATGCCGTACACTCAAAAGTATATTCCCTACTGCCCTGGCTCACTGCCTCCTGAAACCTCCTTATAGAGAACCCTTTCTGCTTCCTTAGAATCAAGAGGCTCAAACTCAATTTACATAACAATAGCCTAATTAAGGAACTACCAAGGAGAAAAACCCTGCTCACCAACACTCACAGGGCAAGCTACTCTATATATTGTAAACAGGGAGTAAACCCCACAATGACTAGCACTGATGATGTTACCTAGTCGGGTAATGAAATAACTGCAAGCAACCAAACAGAGCGCACCAAAGCATCATAGACTCCACAGTTCAACCCTGTGCTACAGATATACTCTTCTATTGGAACCATATAACAAAGGATCCCATTACTTTTTCCAAACCTGTCCATCTAGCATCCATCTCGAAGCAAATCTGAACAGCTTTATTTTTCAGATGCCCAGCAAACTCTCCATAGTGATCGAATAATTCTGTCCTTCCTTAAAGGCTCTGGGTTACTTTAAAAAGGGCTATTTGGATGATTAGGATGAAAAAGGGCTATTTGAATGGATTTCTATCGGAGAATTGAAGAATGGGGAAAGGAACTCATTCTTCTTTATGCCACAAGTTCTGGGTAACCCCATTCAAATGCCACCATCAATGTCCTGGGCTTTGTAAATTGCCATGGAGAATATAAAGTATTTTTTTTGTAAATGTTTTATTGTTTTTTCCTTTGCATAAATATCTCATTTGTGAACAAAGTTGTTTTGGTGTACAATCTTATCAATCCAATTCTTCACAATGTCCTTACTTTCTATCATATTCTATCATGTTTCTCAAATTTAAATTATCTCAATTATCTTATCCAAGCATATACAGGCAATAGATACCTTAATTCCATCCCTGTCTCTATAAGCTTTTCACTTTTCTTATATAATTATAACAATCACTAAAAACCAAATTAATTAATTTCATTCATATTATATTAATTCATTTATATTAATTTATATTAATTAATTCCATTCATATTTACTCCTAATAATCAATTCTACTTAATAATATTAATCATCTCTAGCAATCTAATTCGAGTAGCTCTTTTTAATTATTTAAAAATATAAAATATAAAATAAAGTTGCCTGACATCCAAAAGTTCCAAACTTTCTGTCTATTATTTCCATTCCTTCTATGCAAATTTTTACTCTAATATTCCCCTATAATTCTATCTCTATAATTAATCCTAATGTTTGGCTTGTGCAACAGGCTGTGCCACAAATGAGACAATCATCTTTCAGCCTCAAAGGTTGGGCAATCCCAAGCAAAATCTAAGAATTATTTGCCCTTTTTACAATGTTGGGAAATAAATGTAACTATTTCAGTGGGCTAGAAATTCAACCTCCAATTGATCATCCCAACTCATCTTTAAATTGTGGGACTCCCAATTAAAAAACGATTAACCATCAGCAAAATTGCTTTTGTCCATGGGATGAAGGAATATAAAGCAACTGGCTCTCTAACTAAAATTTGCTGACTGAATAAACCTCTCTCCTGGGATGAATGTTATTTAAAAACCTTACTGCTCAAGAATTCCTAATATATTCTCCAGGGCAGTTTACAAGGCAGGGACATTGATAGTGACGTTTGAGTAGAGTTACCCAGAATCTGCAATGTAAAGAAGAATGAGTTACTTGCCCCTTTTTCCAGCTTTCTTATAAACATCCATCAACTCATGGAGAAACTGAGTTTACCAGTTGTGCTAAGTGATAGGTTTTGACACAATGGGTGATATGGCCAATCACTATGGTTTGCGAACAATGGTTTATGGCTTAGCAAAAATCCAATTTGTAAGCTGTATATGCATGCATACATAGACCCCAGGAATATTATGCAGGGCATAGAAAAGGACTAAGAATTAGAGACCAGATTTAAGGCAAAGGAAGCTACATCAGTGATTCTCAAACTGTGGCCTGAGGATTCCAGGGGGGAGGCGGGATGCAATGTCATCAAAGGGGATCCGTGAAGGCTTGAAGAAATGTTATGATGATAAGTCTTACATCTTGGTGGTCCGTGGCCACAAAAGGTATTTAAAGGGTGTCTGTGGTGAAGAAAAGATTGAGAACCACTGAGCTACACTATCCACTATACCTCTCTATAGTCTCTCTATTTCTGTTCTTGCATATCAACCTTGCTTTCATTGCATCCTAGCTACCTTTAATATCTTTTGCCACTTGAACCTTTTGGAGTAGAGCTAGAAATATCAATAATAAATTTAGAAAATAAGTAACATTTTATGGCTGTCATTCATAATGCATAAACACATTCACTTCCAGCAGTTGCTCCATATAAATGGCGGCTGCGTTCATTCATATACAGTAACATACTTAATGCTCATTCAAAGACTGCAGTTTGCATCAATGATTTGCTGATAGGTGATTCAGTATACCTTCTGTTGTTTGATCTCACCCTGGATTATTTTATTTTTGGTCTCTGGATACAGAGACCAAAAATGCTTACAGACAGCATTTGCCAAGTCAGAATGCTCCAGTTCCTCTTCTCTCCAATTTTTTTGCAGGTCCAAAATTTATAAACTTCTACATCTATTTGCAATGCAAATGACCTGTCATATATTAAATATATGAAAGAAAAAATAATTAACAGGTTAAACAACAGCGAAGTTAAAGTTCAAAGCACTCTGTTAAGTCTGTTATTGTAATTTAGTCATAGAAAGTCTACATGGCTTCTTATTTACCACAGATTAACCCAGCCCATTATCTCTGATCAGTCCAGGAAGAAATACACTAGTTTGGTTCTTAACAATGAAACCTTTCCTTAGTTTTTCAGTTAGGAGTCTTCCCAACAATTGCATCTCATTTCCAAAGTTCGTAACTCTCTGTTGTACTAGGAAAAATGTTCATGCAATGATTGTAATAGAAAATATCTGCTTCCATAGAGCAACGAACTTTCACAAAGCTCAGAGGAAGTCAAGAGTCTGATTATGCTCTGCCATTACTATACCAACCAGCTATGAGTAACTAAATGAAGGCTTAAGACCAAAAGCACGTCAACTTTGGTGTTTCTCCAATTTCATATGAGATTGAAGGAAACTTCTGCTTTTTCTGCCTTGGGTAATAATGGTTGGTTATGTGTTCTACAATGAACAGGAATAAAGATGTCTGAATATTTCTCTCGCTCTCTCTCTCACACACACACAGAGAGAGAGAGAGAGAGAGAGAGAGAGAGCGCTTTAGAAGAGTTACGGTCTACATTCAAAAATATTAAGGGCCTCATATTCTATGG
>JANHJO010005544.1:67065-78663 GCA_032468235.1 Pseudoxyrhopus heterurus | reverse complement strand
TCACTGTGAGTTTTGGACTGTGACTTAATTACCGGGAGTGTTTATTCTCCTTCTAATCACTTGGCATTTTGCCCGGAATATTGTGGAAACTTGCCAGAGGCTTTTGGCAATTTGAAATATTTCTCTGCTTCTAAGTAGAATGGGCTTTTGGGGGTTTGCACAATAAAGACGCTGTGCTCTTAAGAACTGGTCCTTATTCATGTGTTTCGGATGTGGGACACAACAAGTTGGTTTTCGGGAGACCGTGAGTTCAAGTCCCGCCTTAGCCATGAAAGCTAGCTGATTTATTACTAAAAAACCTATGTCCAGGATTCTTTTCAACTAAGGGTCAGCACTGGCTTGGAGTTAGATTAGGGTCAGAAGAATTCAAGGGAGGTTAGACTTAGTTTGTTGTAGCTATGTAGGGATTCTAGGCTGGTCCCTCTTTTTGTTCTACTCTTTCTCCTACAGATGGATGGATGGATGGAGAGAAGACAGACAGAGAGAGATATTGGATGGATGATGTCAGGCATGAAAGGCATGTCACAGGTGAAGATCCAATTAAACTGTTTTATTGCTAAATGTCTATGCACAGGAATCTTCTCAACTGTTTGCAGTTAGATAAAGTTTATTTCTTTATTTCTTTATTAATACCATTTATAGGCCACCCTACTCCCGAAGGACTCCGGGCGGCTTACAACATATATAAAGTATAAAACCAATTAAAATAAACACAGAATCACATACTATTAAAAGTTCAAAGGAATTCAAGGAAGCCTGGACTTCCAGGGGTGGGCTGCAAATTTTTTTAGCAAGGGGGTCTCTGCCCGGTTGCTGGGTGGGCGTGGCCATGGTGGGCTTCCAGCTCTATTCTGATTAAATGTGTGCTCTTTAACGTGTTCTTCACTAAAAATGAATCAATCAATATTGATTACACCAGTGTTTTTCAACCTTGGCAGCTTGAAGACAGCTGGCTGGGGAATTCTGGGAGTTGAAGTCGACACATCTTCAAGCTGTCAAGGTTGAGAAACACTGGATTCTACTGTAGGAAGCCTCCCCTTCCCCAGAATAAAATATTAATTATTCTTAATATTAAAAAGAGGCGGAATAGAATACTTCCCCTGAAGGAAGAAGAGGAGAGGCATCTTCTTAAAGGAAAGAAAGCAGCCCTGGTCTTCCTGCTATAGGAAAACAGCTTCAAGCAGAAGCATGAAGAGGCCAATCTTTGGGAGATTTCGTATCCATTCAGAAAGATCGGGCCACTCTATTCATAAGCAAAGAGAAAACGGAAACTCCAAATAAGCAACACAGTTAGGCAAGCCAAAGCTGACAAGATTAGCTCAGACAAACCCTTAGGATTTGCATTTCTCCTTTTGCCTGTAGAGCCAGTCATGACCCCTACATGACCCCATAGGAATCTGGCAACAGCCATTAATGATCACGTCATTGAGTTTTATTTATGTTTTTTATATACATGTTTTTTATTGTGTAAACCGCCCTGAGTCCTACGGGAGTGGGGCGGTATATAAATACGGTTAATAAATAAATAAATAAATAAATTTCTTTTGCATTTTAATACAGGCAAGCCTAACATTCTTAAAAAGTGTAAACAGGATTCTGATTATTGGTTTTCAATTTTTGTACTTTTCCAAATGTGTACTGCAGTTCTTTGATTAAAAATGCACACATACAGTACATGCATATCAAGGAAAATTCTGGAGGGAAAAAAGTATATTACAAGAAAACATTTCCTGTATTAGGAAAAATTCTATACAAGATGTACAGACTCCAAAAATGCAAACTGGTGTAGGAATGGGAGAGAGTGAATTTGCAAGTATCGTAGAGAATAAAAAAGATGGTTTGTTGCTCCTTATATGTGAAGGATATGCCAAATCTGCTAAGCCCCAATTAACAAATTACAGTAACTCAAGAACTAATCACATCTTTTTTCAGAAAATGTTTAGGGAACTTAAGTGCCCTGATGTGTGGACTTCAATAGTGTTGCACCAAGTTCTAATCTCTTGGTCAGACAATTTAGTATTCCCCAAATAACCCATTATTCCTTTCCAACATGGCCAGTATTTCCTAAACTTATGGGAATAACAAAACAGTTCCCAAACTGAAATATCCTTCTTGGTTTTTTGGTGGGAGAATTTGTTGGGGGAGAATTAAATGTAACTCTGGAGTTACAGCAGAATATGAGTTTGTTCTGACTACCTCAAAGCTCAAATGATTAGGCAAAGATGAATTCTAGAAGAAAAGCAAATGTCAAGTGCTTCTACATAATGTTAGACTAACAAAGAAAGCTAAACGAACAAAGTCTTTAGGAAAACAAACTCATTGTTTGGAACAGAAGGTAGACCAGGGAAAAGAGATTTTCTGAGATTTTGTTTGTCCTTCACTTATCTTATTCTGATACCAACACATTGTTTCCTTGAGCTGTTCCTTCCCTTATTGCAGCTCAGGTAGAACAGATCAAGAACAGTTAGAAGGTATTAGGCTTCTAACTGTTAGGAAAAGATATTTAAGAGCAAGTTATGTTACCTGAGCAGTAGAAGAAAACTGCAAAAGCTATATAAAGAGAAATCAAATTACGATTGATGATTTCTAGTAAGAGAGAAAAAGGACCTAATAAACTTGTATCTTATTGGGTAATATTGCTTCCTCCCTCAAACATCAGCTAAGCAGAAAAAAACCTGGCTGTGCTTACTTGAGTGACACTGTTATATGACCACCTCTTTATGTGGTTCTTGTTATCAAAAACAATAGAAGCAAAATATGTGATATTTGGATTTCAAAATATTGCCTTCTCTGAACAAAATGACCAAGTAACTGGATAGCTTCAAATGTCTATTTGACCTGTTTACTTCTGTGTGAATTTACTCACAGGAAGGCTATAGTGTAAATCAGATTTTCCTAGTCTGGTGTTCCTCAGAGGCCTTGGGACCATAGCTCCCAGAATTTCCAGGCAACATGGCCAATAGTTTTTTTGGAGTTGTAATCCCAAAATATCTGGAAGACACAATTTGCGGAAGGATTGTATGAATATTTTATCATATGAGCCAATGGAATTTGAAATGGAAAACAGTTCCATCATTTCAAGGCTGCATCCAGATTTATTGTTTAAGCAAACATAAGATAGGGAAGAATGGAAAGTTTCCCAGCATTTGCTTTCAGTGAGTGTTTTGTTGCTCAAGGTTAATGGTTCAGCAGGCAGCCTTGGAATGGATGCTTGACTATCAAAATGGTGATATGTCCTGGGAGGAGAGAAAAACAGATAACTGTGTGAAGAGCAGCAATCTTGACAAACGCAGATGAAAAAGTGACGGCTTTTATTCATACAAAGAGACAAATCTTTTTAAAAGCTAATAAATACATGACAAGATAGCTCTCTTGGCACTGATGAACGGTGACAAGTCCGTCTGGCTATAAGAGAGCACAATCCAACATATAGAATTAGTGCCATGATGTTCGTTGTGCATGACATTGACTGTGGAAAATGAAGAGGAAGATGGAATTAAAGATGACCAAGGATGCTATTAAATCAAAGGCTGTGGCACCCCACAGTTATGTTTTTCAAAGATTTCCTAAAGAGTGAGAAATTTTTTTAGTTAAATAGGGCACATACTGATACACACATAAAGTATGGACAGAATTGCAGAAATAAGAAGAAAATACTCTTTTAGTAAATACTCTCCAGTTGCAATTTCTTTTTTTAAATGATGCATGTTGAGGCCTTTATAAATCATATTGATATTTAGTTTGGTCAAATGAAATATGGGCAGCAAAGTGAAAAATGTAGGGGGTGGATGGGAAGAGAGATTATACCACAAGATAAAAAGAGTAGCTCATGTTATTTAATGGACAATAAATGAGAAGTACCATTTGAGTGACTGTTAAGCAAATATGGCTTTATTGATTGAATGATTTCATGGAAAGGGAAAGGATGGATAGAAGAAACTGGGCCCTTCCATGGAGGTCTGGGAAGAACTGATTCTGAATAAGCATCCATGTTCTAGTAAGCTTCTTTTTCTTACATAGTGCAAAATGCTTGCTTAAAAATATACATTTCTGCTCCAAGGAACCTGTGTGCAATTGAGAACACAAAATAGAAGAAGGATTTTTTGTGTGCGTGAGAGAGAGAGAGGGAGGGAGGGAGATTGTTTTAATTATATATTCCTTCTCAGATGATAGCTTGCTGAATCACAAGCCTTTTATACATATTGGGACTACGTCCCAGATTTCGTAGCCAGCATCACCATTACAGTCATTGCTTGTCTGGAGGACATCTTGCTGGAGAAGATTAGAACAAACTATGGAAACTCTGGGGTTGAGCTTTGTGAAAAAAAAGTGGTTTTGGAGAAGGATTTGAAGGAAATCAAAGAAGTACTATCATTCAGATATCTTATTCCAAGGGTAAGGGATAGCAAAGGAGAAAGGTTGAATTTAAAGACTCCTCAGAGGGCAAAAGTTCCTCAGTGGGTGACGAGGATAATGAAGCCTAAGAAAAGGGTTATTTCATGATCTTTTAGTCTATTAGTTTTTATCCTGTTTTCCGCCAAATGCTGCTTAAGGTTGCTTACAATAGTAAAACTCACAGTACAAATTCTGAAAAGAGAAAAATAAGGCAAACAGAGCAAGGAAATATGATCAAATAAAACTACAACTTATCTTATAGAGGCCTAGATAAGCAAAAATGTTTTGCTAGCAAAAAGTCAAGGAGGGAAATAGACAAAACTTTGATATGGAGTACCAGACCTACCTCCACCACATAAGATATTGGTGGAAGAAAAAGCAAAGCATTTCCTGAAGATTTTAAAGGGTTTTAAACTTGTATGTTATGGTATGTGGGAAATACCTTGGGAGACAGGTGGAAGAAGCCACAGATTAGACAAATGGCAGTTCAGTCAACAGACAAACAAATGGCAAATACCTCAGGAGGTTCTCTCCCTCATTTCTTGGACAGTAAAGGCAAGGTGGGTGCAGAAATGTATTTTGCTGAAAGATTGATATCAGCCTTGCAAGAAACACAACCAGAAGTACTACCGGTAGCTCTACCTTTATTGTAAGATTACCTTTACAGAATTTTGCAAGTCTTGGAGAAGGAGACTGAATGAATCCAACAAGACTCCTGCTGGATCAAAGCTTTCCGACCAATTATTTCTGGAACTACAAGCTATCCATGAAAGCAGTTAGTTATATGACTAGTGTTCTAAAAGAAGGGGAGTAGTTCAAGGGAGAGCACTTACTTGATTGCAGAAGACCCCTTGTTTATTCCTGACATTTTCTGTTAAATAAGGATTAAGTAGTAATTGGTAGGGAATTTGAAATTGTGAGACCTTCAGAAAAGAGATAAAAATGACATTAAAAGAACAGATATTATGTTAAGATTTTTCCTCCAATGCTACAATGCCTGGTGTGCTAGCAGCATACACAATGTGGTCACAGTCACCTGTCATGCATGATGTCTGACTCTTTAGTGTATTATTATGAAGACTTCTTTAAATCACAGCTTTTGCCTTTATTCCACAAACCTGAGAAAATGGGGATTTATCTTTCAATTGCCAACTGTTATCAGTGAGAGTGTACAGTTGGTTGTTTACTATTTCTTAACAAAACTTTTCAGTGCACAGCCACAAAGGTCCATAGTTGTAAGTAACTGTAATGTTTATATTTCATTATCTAGGCAGAATTTTATTATGAAGCAGCACAGATGGGCACAACAGGTTGCCTTTGCAATCCTATTAGAGAAAGAAAAAAGTTAGCAGCACTTTAAAGAGGAGACAGTAAATGAGTATCAGCAGTTTTTCTGTGGGTGGAGGGCAGTTATCAGCTTTCCTAGAGAGCCTTCTCATCTTCTGGATCTCTAATCCCCTTTAAAATTGCAGAATGAAAATGAGTTAAATTAGTATTTTATTGCATTTTCCCCTTTATCATTCCTTTTTTTTTTAAAGGAAAGCAAGCATCAATTGTTTTTTCAGGCTTTTGTAATTGTCCTCTACTTTCTTTCATTCTTATGCCTCAGTAAAAAAAAATCATGACAAAATGTGGAATGATGAACTTTGATGGTGGGCACCAAGAAAAGTAAAAAAGGAAGAGATGAACTTGAATCAGGAGAGTGGCCCATTAGATTTCAGATTGCTCTGTGTGTGTGTGTTGTGAAGTTGGAGAATGTTTTGTGATAATGATAGATAAATAACATTCTGTACTGACGGAAAGGAAAATACCTCAGCATTAATAGCTCCCGCTGCTCCTAAGCAGCAGCAGAAGACAACAACAACAACACCTGATTGGAAGATGAAAGTAGTTCTGAAACTAAGGGAGTGGGAGTGGTGTTCAAGAGATTGAAGGGAAAACTGATTATCAAAAAACAACAAAGTGCATCAGCCTTCTAGAAAAGTTGATGGAGAAATATTTTACATTGTGTCCTGCTCAGTGCTTAAAATCTTTGCTGGAATTATGAAGATAGGAATAAGATCAGCTCAGTTTCTATTCAATCCAAAATCAAAATCAAGAGCTTTCCTGACCAGAATATGTGAATAAGAAATTAATGACCACATCAAAAGGCAAAGTAGGGTCGCCATTTTGGAACTCACTTGTCAGTATATCCTTAACCTGAGAAACTGCAATTCTTATTTATATTATTGCTAGTACCGGTATAAATCCATCAAGCCAATTTTGTCAAGAGTTCAGCAGGGACAATAGGCATAATGCAGTAGTTAGGATCGTGTCAGAAGTCAAATGAGAATATGGACCAAATGCAGAAAGATTCTTGTAGTTAGAAATTCTATGATAGGGAATTCATAGCCACTAACTCTGATCCCTCTTCATTTTCTGACACTATACCTGCAGACAATTCTCAAGGACTAGGTAAAGAGGATCAGAGTCACTTTGGTCCAGGGCAGCAATGATTTATGAAGCTGCCCTGTTGCTAGGACCTGGAAGTACAGAGTATTGTGAAGAATAACTCTTTCAAAATGAAAAGAACTAAGTGAAACAATTTATCTGTTTAATTCACTTAATCCTGACTGGTTGTGATTCTCTGGGAACCTAGGCAGGGCATAATATTTGTAAAAGCACACAATGTATTACATAACTAAGCAGAGAACTCTTTGCTGCCATCTAGTAATCAACTTAGAGAGTGGAAAGCTCACTTGTAGTTTAAGGCATGCCATTGAAAGTATTGAAAGCATTCAGCACTTATACTTATGGAGCTTTTCTTTTTTAGTCTTGAATTCACTTCCCAGTCAACACTGCTCCCAGTGAAGCCCTTTCTGCTCTATCTAATCTTTACAATATTTGCTTCCGGTAATTTGTAGCTTCTGGACCAATCTCACTGAGAAACCGCTTTCTCAAACTTCAATTGTTAAATCACATTTATATAGCTCCTGCATCTCAGGTACACATTTGGATGACCATTAGATGGCAGCCAAGAGATAAAAAAAAACCACCTCTGTTTGCTACCATCTAGTAGTCAAGATGAAAATGTCAATCCATGTTTAAAAGGAATTTAAAAAATTGAATTCACGATACAATGAGAAAGAACAAAGGAAAATAAATATGGGCATTATCCATGCCATTGGAGGATGTTTTTGATATTGGACACGGGTAGAATTTCAGTTAAGGGAACCCCCAAGTCACAGGCCTTGGATTATTGCAAGTTAAAGTTATGGTGTAAGCCAGGGATAGGTTTCTACCGGTTTGGACCGGTTCGCCCGAACTGGTTGTTAAGGTCGGGTGGAGCCAGCCAATCGGTTCAGTCGGTTTTTGAAAAAAAAATTTTTTTTGGTCCGCCCGCCCACCTGGACCCTTTAGCTACCTTTATTTGCTCTGTTTTCAGCACAGCTGATCAGTGGGGAAGTGCGCGTCAGCTGTTTTCCCTCCTAGGGGCTGCTGCAGAAAGTTTGTTTCTTTAAAACACAAACTTCCTGCAGTAGCCTCTAGCGGGAAAAACAACTGAGAATGATCAGCTGTGCTGAAAACAGAGCGAATCAAGGTAGCTAGAGCGTCCGGATGCGTGGGAGGGAAATATATATATATATATTTTACAAACACCGACCGAACCGGTTGTTACACTGGTTGAAATATAGCATGGACCCATGTTGGGTGCATAATGGGAACCAGCAAGATGTATAATGGCATAGATGACAAATAAGAGTGTGGCCTATGACTCTTTCTACTAATACCTTTTATTAATATTGTTACTCCAGAGTAACGAACAGTTTAATCTGATTCTTTGATTTACATTAACCTCCTATGAATAACATGAAAGTTCAGAAAACTGGTTCTTTGGATATGATTAGAATAGGAGGCAAGGAAATGGTTGAGACAATGGCAAGGTAATGATAGTCAACAGGAACAAAAGCTACAAAAGATGAGGTGGTAAGGATGCTATTATTTTTGTTACACAACATAGGCTTAATCATCATTGCAAGAACTTGTAAATTAAACTTACCTGTTATAATTATCATTTATCTTAGTACTCCAAACAACAAGAAATAATTCATATTCTCAGGTATGGGTGAGATGACAGGTTACTAATGGGTACTAATTATCCCCTGAGATAATTCATATCTCAGGGGAAACTGAGGCTTCTAACAGATAGGATAAAATGACACTTCCTGTTAGTTACTAGAGGGCAATGTTCTCTGCTTGGAACTCATCTTCTTATCCAATATGTACAGTAAGCAGGTCTGTATGGCCATTGGACATGTTCTTTGAAATGGTGATTATATTGCATCCCCTGATATATAAACTAATCTTACTGGGAATGCCAGTGGGACTCCTGTTCTTTCTTTAATCAAGTATGAAGGCTTAATATTTTTCTAGCTTTCTTTGCCAGAGTAGAAAGTATGTAATTCAAGTGCATCCTTGGGAAAGTCAAAATCTGCAAGATGGTAGATGCAGCACATTTTGTTCCTTAGACAAGTCACATATTTTAGGAGGACTCTGTTTACCTGAGAAAAGGTCCAGTGAACTCAATGGGACTTATCTCTTAATGGTCACAAATACAACCAAGTCTGTTTTATATGGGTCATGTATTGTAGATTTCAGTATCTTCCACAACATATTTTCAAAGGGTAGTTTTTGGAATTGAATTATTTGGGGATCCAGAGAGTGAAGAATTAGTTTAATTTTCTAAAAATGAGGAAATCATGATGATGCTTCCAACATTTTTCTGGGACTACCTGCAGTTACCATTATTTATTTATTTATTTATTCAGCCCAACTTTGCCTGTGCAATATATTTTTACATTCTTCTAGTGAGCTACTCTCTATCAAATATTCAAGGGCATTTGGATTAAAAACAAATTTATTCCCCAGTCTGAGAACCTCATGAGAACGTATTTGAGACTGAGCTTCAGACAGCCTTCTTATCCTGAAATCCCTAAGGCTGTTTCTGAATGTATCCCATCTAAACCCTATAATTCCTTATGAATTTAAATCAGACTGGTAATTATACTTGTTCTGGAAACACAAACCTCTGGTGATACAAATGTGGCAATCTATTGGAACGGCTAACACATTTAAACAGAAAGAAGGAAGTCCGCAAATCCCTCCCCAATAAATGGCATTTTACAAGTCCAGGGGACAATGTAATGCTGGGTGCCAATTTGGTACTACAATTGTCACGTAAGGATCCTTTCCAAGTATTTTTAAAATTATTTTTAAATGAATAAATATATAATGTATATATTCGTAGTACAAATATTGTTCTCATGTGATTTTATATGATTTTTGCTAGGAAACTAACTAAAATTACATTTTTGGAATGAATTTCAAAGTCTCTAGGAGGTTAACCCTCTTCTGATGAAGGAAATTACCATTACATCTTTCATAGTCTTCTGCTTAAAAGGGATCATTAAGGGAAGTCTCACTACCTTCTGAGGCCATCTGTTGCTCCTGTTGGAAGAAAAATCTGGTCCAGTTCCAAGCTGGGAGAAAGACACTGCAAATAAAATGGAGGCAGGCTTCAGGAAAAGAAGTCTCTGCTTATTTGGTAGCCAGAAAGTAGTTACAGCAGCATGTTTCTGAGGTGGCTAACAAAATGGGGTTGAGAGTAGGTGGGTTTTTATACATTCTTTGGGGCTTTATGGTTTAGATGCCTGTTCCTGTATAAGAATATGTCCTTTAATATTTTAATGGCTGTTGCCAGATTCCTATGGGGTCATGTAGGGGTCATGGCTGGCTGTACAGGCAAGATGGAAAATGCAAATTCTAGGTGTTTTCTCAGCTAATCTTGTCAGTTTGGACTCCTTGCCTATTGTGTTGCTTATTTAGGGTTTCTGGATGCTCTTTGCTTATGAATAGATTGGTACAAAATCTCCATTCCTAAAGACCAGCCTCTTCAAGCTTCTGTTTGAGGCTGTTTTTCTATGGCAGGAAGACAGGTGCTGCTTTCTGCCTTTGTTAAGGTTTTTCTCTTCTTCTCCTGCCTCTTTTTAATATTAAGAATAAAGAATATTTTAATCTGGAGGGGGAGGTTCCTACACCCCATTAAGTTCTTCATGGTATCAGGAAGTTCTTTCCAATGTTTATACAAATTTCCTTTTCTTTTAAGTAGAAAACCTATTAGTTGATTTCCAACCTTTCCAACTTTCCCAGAGTTAGGCATCTTCCAGATATATAGTTGTCTTCTCTCACAGTTCCATTGCCATTATCACTATTGTTGAGAATTCTGAGAATTCCATGTATTTGGAGGACACCCAAACTAAAAAAGCCTGATGTGGAACGACTTTATTACACTACAAGCCTCCCAATTTGCAAATTACTCCAAATGCATTTCAACCAATCTGTAATTCCTCTGCTTTTTCCTCACCATCAGCAAATCTAAACTACTTTTCAGCACAAAGACGTCTCCTAGTTTGGAGCTCACAGACAGTTCCTTGACTTAATTTAAACAGGCTAAAACCTGACCTTAGTATTGAGTTCTCATTCTGCCTGTTTCAAGAACTTGTCAGTTGCTGAGCATGCTGCTCCTGGAATTTCCAGTGCTTCCTGAAACAGCCTTTTATCCTTCCTATAGAAAAAGGACCTTCCTTCTACTAAACTGTTATATATTGGTATGGATGTGCATTTGTCTCTTGGTTTGCAAATCGTCCATGCTGAGATGCTACTATAGGTTGCAACGAAGGATTGATTTTGGAAAGCATTAGTAGAGGCACTCAGAAGCCTGAAAGACTTTCATCTCTCCATGGTGCCAGATCAGCCTTACAGATGAAGTATGCTTTCCTAGCAAATCCTAAGAGTGTTGCATTACTGCCAACAAACATGCCAAGAAAACTTAAGTCAAAGGCTTTTCTCTGAGCTGTGATTGCTGAAATGCAAGCAGAGAAGTAGGGGAGGTAGCTGTCTCTCAAATAAGAAAAAAAATCGCTAAATGAACTTTGAATGATGCATTTCTCCTTCTGAAGTGAAAAAGGAGCCCTCCCCTTCCAATTTCTTACAATGACCTGGTCCCCAAATTGTAGAAATGTGAAATAGAATACTGACCTGTTGCAGGCAATGTCATAATCATTTTACCTCTCTCAGAAAACTTCACAAGAAAGAATAGAATAGAATAGAATAGAATAGAATAGAATAGAATAGAATAGAATAGAATAGAATAGAATAGAATAG